>CAIGRN010075786.1:0-20397 GCA_903798345.1 Fraxinus anomala
CCACTCTTGACTTTCATTGGATCCACCGCATTGTACGGCTACCTTTCAAATGGGTCCACCGGAATAAAAAATCGAAAAGCATCTTCCAGCGCTTCACGGCGGCGGTTGTGGCACCGTCAGTTATCGCCACCTGTTACCACATCTGCCACCTACCATTATAATAATATGCGTACTCTCAGACATTATGGGCCATTCAATTTCAAGAAAAGGTCGGTGGTGGGTGGTCTGGTCTGTCACTGACACGTGTACTATGGGCGGGACACCATATTGTGCGCATCCGGTAAACCCACTTAATTATTATTATTATTTTTATCGACAATCGGTTTTGCCACAAATAGCAATCATATTTAATAATAATTATTGACAGTATTGATGATGTTAAAATTTGGATTATTGATTTAAAAAATACGTTGAAATGACTGAATGTGATATTGTCAACTAATATTATTAAACTAAATTGTACACATAGTTTAATTCAATAATGAAAAATAACATTTTAGTAATTCAACCATATTTCATGTGTGCATTAAAAATTAAGTGGATAAAATGATTAGTGAAAAATAAGTTATTAGGCAACATTAATTTTTTATAAAGAGTATACAAAGTCAATCTATTTTGTTTATTATAGAACTGAAGTCAACCATTCATGAACCTGCTAGATTTTGGTGGCACAACCACTGGTTTTTGGTATCCCACCGATGGAAAATAATTGTGAGAAAAAAAAAAAAACCCCCCACTTTAGAATTTAAAAAAATTAGTTTAAAATAGTATTATTGGTTTTAATTTGAACTCAATTATAAATTTATAGATTTGGACAGCTAGCATGGCCTATTTTCCCCCATATACTTAAAACGGGAATATATTAATATTAATATTTTGACAAGAAAAAATAAATTTTGCAAGATGTCAAAGAGTGCGTATTTACGTGTTAGAAAATGACGTATCTATCCAGTTAGTAGCGTGGATATATATATATATATATATATATATATATAGATGTCAAAGAGTGCATATTTATTTCGTGTTAGAAAATGACGTATCTATCCAGTTAGTAGCGTGATATATATATATATATATAGATGTCAAAGAGTGCATATTTATTTCGTATTAGAAAATGACGTATCTATCTAGTTAGAAGCGTCGAAATATATATATATATATATATATATATATATATATATATATGTCAAAGAGTGCGTATTTATTTCATGTTAGAAAATGACGTATCTATCTAGTTACTAGCGTTGATATATATATAATATAGATGTCAAATAGTGCGTATTTATTTCGTGTTAGAAAATGACGTATCTATCTAGTTACTAGCGTTGATATATATATAATATAGATGTCAAAGAGTGCGTATTTATTTCATGTTAGAAAATGACGTATCTATCTAGTTACTAGCGTTGATATATGTTATTAAAATTAATTATTAACTTTGATTTAGATTAAAATTTAGATTTTAATCGATAACAAACATGACTTTATATTAAAAAAAAAAAAAAGAACTCAAAAATTGGCAGCACTTGCCCCCCGGGGTCCGCCCTGCTCTTATGGATATATATATGCCCTCTGGATAGATCCAAGAATCAATCCTTACATATCTTCATAGTTCCTTGTCCGATGGTCAACTTGTACCGCGGCATTGAATGTGCACCTTGGAAATAATTATTAGTTTAACCAATGGAATGTTGCTTAAACAATAAATTTAAATAATTTATTTGTAAGCAAAAAAGTTGTACACAAACAACATATATTTTAAAGTTAAAATATATGTTGCAAGTCAATTATGTTTGGATCCACGTTGACAAAAACTTCTTTCTTCAATTATACATTCTCTCGTAAAGTAATTTTATACGTAAATCGAAAAATTTTCTTCTTTTTTAATCATACACTCTAAAAAATTATTATTTCAAAATATATTTTCTTACCAAATAAACGCTCAAACATGAGCGAAGTATTATAGTAACATGAACTCTCAAATATTTTCTCATTTTCCGAACCGAGAACATACACCAGCACAAGAGAGAATAAAAATTATACGTAGAATTGCCCCCTTGGGCGCATTCCAATTGGCAAAGAATGTGACTTTTCAATGCTGGTAAATTAGAGGTCGCAGATTTGAATCATGAGGGCTCTTGGAAGGCAGACTCTCTCTTGGAAGGCAGAATTTATTCTAAAAGATGGGAGTTCTCCTGGAAGGTAAGATACAACATGAATTTGACTCGCTCGACACTGACAGTTCAGTTGGGGGTGGGAGGGGCTCTTGGACCCTGGCCAGTTTGGAGCACATTCCTCGATTTACCTGTGTTATGGGGGGCCAGATCGCAGACTCCAAAATTAGTCGCCAAAGATGGACACCTGAGTATAAAAAAAAAAAATTATACGTAGAATTCGAGGGATGGAATTTACTAGTTCTTTTTCCCTTTCCGTCTTAAAATTATTTATATTCATCAATTTTACTCATAAAACATTATAAATTTTTAATATTTGACCAAAAGGATCAATCACTTGTACGTACAAGTTACAACACAAAATCCAGAGTCTTGTGTTTCTGCGTGCCGACGGTGTATAGTGGATTTACGGTGGGTACTATATTCTGCAAATTTTTATTTATTTTATTTTGCCCACTGGAAAATATAAAGAGCCAAATGGCCAATACTTGGCGCCACGTAATCTCTTGTCCTTTTCTGCAGAGTAGAGTTCGTGTTCACCGCGTTTCAGTGGATAGAATTTTGTTGACTAAAAAGTCATCGTTAATATCATAGTTATTAGGGTTAATTACACACTGGGGTCCTCAACCTCTTCTTTTTAAAACAATTTAACTCCCATTCAATTTTTATATTACCTACAATCCCAACATTTCATTAATTTCACGCAAATGGTCTTTCTAACAATTTCCATCCAAATACTCCATTAGCCCCTATTTTGTAGAAGTTAAAATCCAATTTTTAAATCTAAATCAAAGTCAATAATTAATTTTAATTACGTATTTTATGGGAAGTACAATTTTTTAACTACACATTTAATCAATTTTTATTAAAATATACTAAAAGTCTGATTTTAATCCCCCAACAAATAGGGGCTAAGCCCTTGTTTGTTTAGCATTAATTCTTTAGATTCAGAAAAATTCCAACCGTTGCAATTCAAATTCAGCCATAATTTTTGACCATTTATCTTACAACTGGGACCCACATTTAAAACTAATGGTGTTTTTGTTTCTACTTTCCAGTTGTTTAATGCTAAACAAACATGGGCTAAATGTTTATGAAATATACACGTGATGTGTGATTAAAAGGATAAATGTCTAGTACCCGTGGTTATTTAACGTCTAAATACATGTTTTCCTTTAGGCTGGGATATCACGTACACAATGTTAAAAGGAAAGTAACCGCCACACTCATGAAAGGTCAGGGCCCGTCGGACGAATTAAAATAATATAATACTACTTAGATACCTAAAGTCCGGTTTAATACTTGATTAACTCTCTAACAGTTAGTGGATATTGTTCGTTCTTATCCATCCTATGTCTGCACTGCCAATTGGGTCCCACACATTTCTTTTTTCTAATTTTTTTTTTTTTCAAATCTGTCCCCGGTTTTGGTTTCTAATTGGCCTATATATCCATAACAAATGTGAGTAGCTGATATATCCAAAAACCACTTGCGCATTTCAGCTGCTAACTCAAGTACCCGATCAACCCTCATAAATTTCCCAATCTCACTAGAAAATCTTCCCTCTTTTCCAACAATCCTGAAGAGATCTGCGTATAGGTAAAGCATCTTGTTATTTGAATTTTACGTTCTTGTTTATTTACTAGGAATTTTGACGTTTTCTTTTTCTTTTTCTGGCTTTGGCGATGGAGTTTTGGGGGGGAGCTATTCTAGGGTTTCGTTTTGTATTCGGAGAATCATAAGGGAAATTATGAATCTCACGAAGGGAAAGCAATTCATTCGTTTGGTTAAATTACGTTGATTTTCACTTAAAAATTAAGGAAAAAAATGTAGTCACTCATTTTTAAGTACTCTTTCTCCTTATAATCTTAGCCAAACACGCCCCTTGACTTTAAGGGCAGCTTTTGGGAACTGGTGGGGTAGTTACAACTTACACGTGTCATGTGTTGATGGGAGTAACCTTTTTTCAATGTACGCTAATGTTCGCCATAATGTCCCATAGAACAAAAATGAGTCTTTATTCTTTTCTGATTTACCAAGCAACAAAGAAAGGAAATTTTTGATTGCTCTCTCCTTAAATGAACATGGTGGATCAATTACATTGCTGGTAGAAAAAGATTTGGTTGATGTGCTATTAATTGTTATTTCTTGATCTTTTATTTAGTTGTGCTGTGAAGACCTTAAAATGAGGACTAATGGAAGATCTGAGGCAGATTTGATCAGCAATCTGCCTTGTAGTATCATAGAGAACATTCTTGGATGCTTGCCCCTGCGAGATGCCGTAAGAACGAGCATTTTGTCGAGAGAATGGAGGTACAAGTGGATAACATGTCCAGAACTCGTTTTCGATTTCTGGTTTGATCAAATGTTCCTAGGAAACCACAAACTCGAGATGATTATATACCAAATTCTTAGACTTCATCAAGGACCCCTGCTTAAATTTGCCCTCCAAGTCCCTGATTTTCGAAGTTGTCCCGACATTGATCAATGGATTGATCACCTACCAAACAACAATATCCAGGACTTCACTCTTCATATATCTAGGGGGGACCAGTATGTATTACCTTCTTGTCTATTCGCTTTCCAGCAGTTAAGGAATTTGAAACTCTACAAATGTGCATTCAATCCCCCTCCCGGGTTCAAAGGATTCAGTAAGCTTGTGAACGTCGATCTTCAGAATGTTGAACTTGATCCTGTAACATTTGCAAAATTTATTGCTCTTTGCCCCAATCTTGAAAGATTGAGATTAATGGACTGCACCGGTTTTGATTGCCTCGAAATCAATGCTTCCAAATTGAAATTTCTCGAGTTCCATGGGGTATTTAAATCCGTCTCTTTCAAGAACTGCTCCAGCCTCGCTGAAGTTAAATTATCTTTCTCTTCCATGGATTTCAAAATTGGAAACCGCTTTTCGTTTAATTTGATCAAATCTCTAAGCTGTCTGCCTGCCCTCGAGGAACTGCATCTGCAGGCTTATGTGTTGGAGGTAAGAAATTGCAATTTCCGAGTATTCTTTTGAAATTGAAAATGCCCTTTTCCTTGTGTTAATTTCTTTATCTGTAACTAAATTTAGTCTTACGATGCATTTTCAGGACCTCACAGAATTTGGTGCACCTAAGAAACTTCCCGTGGCTTTGAAGACCCTGAAAACTCTTCACCTGTCTGATATGTATTTTGAAAAGATTGAAGAAATCTCATGTGCCATTTGCTTGATCAGAAGCTCTCCCAATTTACAGAAGCTTAAAATTACAGTAAGTCATTATCATCTACTTATTGTTCTTTAGCAATCAATCTTCCTGTAGTCAAACCAAACTAATGTAATTGAACCGTTTTCAGGCTTTTACTTTCGACGTGGTGGAAGCTGTTGCAGAATTTCTCCGAGCACAAAAAATTTCAGACGGATCTTTGGCTCAGCTCAAAACAGTGGATATGCAACTCTTTTCAGGGATAGAGTCTGAAATGGAGTTTGTCAAGTACCTATTGGCATCTGCCACAGCACTCGAGGAAATGGCAATCACGCCTCATGCTGGAAGCGTTTCTGATGGAGGAGAATCAATATTGAATGAACTTAAACAATTTCCTAGAGCATCACCAAAAGCAGAGATCATTAATTCTGAAAAGAAGGGCTGGTAATTTGCCATGTTCTTTAAGGTCTATTATTAATCCGTGTTGTAATTAGTGTACTTTAGATCGGTAGACAACCCTGAGTAAACACGGCTTACTTTGTTGTTTGTTTCAAGCTTAGGTTCTGTATCCTGGTTGCTGGCTATTTTTTGGACCAGCACAAGTAGGATATCTATAGCAGATACATCTTTTAAGCCATGGCCATGTTTTCATGTGGCTGTTTGGTATAATTGAAGTCATTGAAAATTTATAACTCGATGCTAGGGTTCTCCTTTGATCCGGAATTCAAGATGGCTCTGTATTTGGAGAACAGTCTGTGTATTCACTTGTAGTTCGGATTCATTTTGGATCGAATGATTTGAACAGATGAATCAATACCAAACAACTGATGTTCTTTTATCAATACAAGTATTTTTGCATTGTTATGGATCTTGAATCCATGATCTCACTCACTCTGCAGTATAATATAACTGTCACTGAATTCACAATCTCTGTAAAGGAGGGCTGGGTTTCATGGTGCAAACAATATTCTATTACCAAGAGAACACCTTGTTAATAATCATATCGTTGATTTCTAATATGAACAAACATTTGGAAGGATATAATTACGGTTTCTGATTGATGAAACGATGTAGTCATAACTACCGGATCTCTGGAACGACAATAAATTCTTCCAGAAATCTGAGTAAACATGAGCAAGGATAGAATCTGATATCGCATATGTTGGGTTTTTTGATACCCAATGAATCTTGAGTTATGATGTAAACGTTGGATTATATTATAGAAAAAATTCAAAATTAAAAGTTTACGTTTTACCCATTTCAAATTTAAGACATCAAGTTTAAAATTTCAAATCTCAAAATTTTTTTAAATTATAATTATAAATAATCAAGGTTTAAATTTTCAAATCTCAGATTTTTTTAAATTTTATTTATAAATTAATTAATTAAACATATATTTTATTAATTAAATATATTAAGATCACAATTCCATATAATTTGGTCACAAATTTCATATAATTGGTCGCAAATCACAAATTTATATGTGACAAACTATTTTATTATCACAATTCCAAAATTTTATAGGTCATAATTTGTTCATCGATTACAAATAAAAAATTGAAACGTCACAATTTATTCATCGATCACAAATCTATCAATTTAATTAGTTACATATTATATTTCGGTCACAAACAGAAATTTTATATGTTACAAATTATTTTACGGTAGCCTTGGAGAGGAGAAAAAAATCGGTGGCTTAACTTTACGTTTTTGGTCTCGTTTCTTGCTTTCTTCCATTGTTTTTTCCTCGAGCCTTTGTGGCTTATAAATCATCATCATTATCGTGTCCTTTGTGGGTGAGATTGAGCAATCGAGGTGAATATATTGGATGTGGGTTGATGCCGTTTGGATTGGTTGGTTGGCAAAAAAAGGTAACGTAAAATTGAGCCCGAAAAATACCGTTTTGACGATCATTGGAGCAAGCTTCCACGACAACATCCTTTGGTCGTAGTATGAATATACATTTGGAATAATAGAATAATGGGTTTCCAATTGAAGAAACGATACTGTACCTATTGGAAGTAACATAAGTTGTTTCAGAAATACAAAAAATATGTCCCGGAGAGTCCATCGGTGACTGAATGTTCAACGTGTTTTTGAGCGATTACCTTCATTGCGTATCAATTCTCCTTTGCCAGAAGTCAAAAAAAAAAAAGAAAAAAATTCTACCACTATGGAATACACATTACCTTTTGTCGTTATTGAATCGGTCATGCCACATGTACAGGGCCCCATTGGCCCTGTACAACCATTATAATCCTTATTGAATTGGCATATGTACTAACAACAATGTTATATTGATCGAAAATAGTTGACATGTAACTTGATCGAATACTCATGTGAGAGGCTGTTGACGCCTCTGTCACCCATTTTGAAGCTTAATTAATGTACTAAATATGTAGGATTTACTATTTAACTGAGGTGGACATGGATAAATGATTCACGCGTCAATTCAATAACGGCACTGAATTACACACACTGCCGAGAGCACTGGGAATCTTCTCACGAGGAAGAAGTTGAAAAATCTTGGGTGGCCGAACACTGAGGTTCTCTCGGTTAATGTGAGCGTATTTTACGGGGAAATAATTTCAAACAGCAAAATACCCTAAAATATATTTGGAATCCTGTATTTGTCAGATAAGTTACAAATATAAATCATTTTCCTTACAAGAATTTGGTATCAAGCCTAATTCCACTTGTTTTCATTTAGCAAATGAAGAAAATCTTTGTTGGGTAAATTTCATTTACAATAACTATATTTTTATCTAGTTTCAATCAGTAACTGTAATTAAGTTTTGTTCAATTGGGAAACTGTACTTTAATTTAATTTTAATTGAGGAACTACATTTTAATTTGATTTTGATTAAGATAACTTTGTCTAATTTAACTGACAAAAATCGATGATGTGATAATTAATAATGACGATCATTAAATGTGGCTTTTAGTACAAGTGCAACTTGATTTAAATAAATGACAATCATTATTTGTGGACAACATTATCGATTTTCATGTGATGCAGTTGGACAAAACTACTCGATTGAAATCAAATTGAAGTGCAATTATTCTATTTTTTTCCCCAACATAGATAAATCTTTCCACTATTTAATTATGGTATCCCATATCAAATTAAAAAATATCTGTTTTGAGAGATGTCATATATATACTCATTTGTTTTGAGAAAAAGTATGCACTCATTTTTCTCTCTTTCGTAGAATTTTTATCCTCTCTTGAAGTACACGCTCTTTCCAAATATTATACTATCTAATAATTTTGCACGCGAAACTATTATCAATAATTCTTTATTTTCCACCAGTTAATTTTTCTTTTTATTTTGAAACCAATTTCTTCAATTAGAATGCCTTGGACTTTCATCGAGCTAGAGATGACATGACTTTTATACTAAGCTAAAGATTTTGAACAAATCTTCTTGATTTTTTTTTTTAAAAATCAAAACAACTAGCTAGCTTATTTAACTTTAGTCAACAAAATAAGTTACTTATTCACTTACAAGTTAACCCATGGGTAAAGAAATTTGGCCAAACACGCATACATAAGCTATGGATTTGTGGATAATGACATTAGAATTAGAGCATCCAAGGGTGGTGGTTGAAGTGGAGTAGGAAAATAGTATACTTTGAACGTCACTTATAACCTCATACTTGTAACAACTCCTAGATATTATTACTTAATAAGTTATATGCAGCTATCATCAATTACCAAAAATTAATGTATGTTAAACAAACAAAAACAAGTGAGAAATTGTGGCTGTTGTCACCCTGTGGTTTTTGGTCACTCATCAAACCCTACATGGCCCGCCTTGAGTGGGTCCCACTTTGTTCAAATTATCATAGGAGATTAATGATATGATTAATTTGATCGTGACAATTTTTTTGTGCTAATAATATCTTGAGATGGTCATTTTATGTTACCAATACAAGTTTGATCGGATTAATGCTGCTGTTGTTGTTGCTGCTGTTGTTGTTGCTGTTGTTTTTTTAATTTATATATATCATGGAAGTGGGCAAAATGCATTTTGAAGACACAATAGATCTAACAGTATACGTTTTTTTTAACCAAATAATAATAAAAATAATGGATTAATGGATTTTGGTTATGTTGCATCATCATTTCCGTAAACCACGTTAGTAATACTTTAATTCAACAAGACGGAATGCTTAAGTTTAAGACAAAAATGATAACTTAGTTACTAACTTCAAATAAAAAAAAGATTGGTGATTAAAATGAAACAACGCTGTAAGTTAGGTGACTAACAATGATTTTTTACTCTATTGAAGTTGGTTTTATCTTTAAATTTAAGATGGTTGATTGTTCGGGAGATTGTGTGTGTGTGGAGAACTTGGAAGAATAAGATGATTATCATTTTCTTTCCCATGAAATTTTAAATTTCTATAAGATTATCATTCATTTTTATCTCGTTATGACAAAAGTGATCTGATTCGTTGATAATCGAGTTCCGTTCAAAATTCTTGAAAGAAGGCACAACCACATTTACTAATTAATGTTACACAAAAATATGTTGAGGATTATGTCGATAATCTCCATTGTACTATTTTTATAATTAATTAGACTGCCTTGCAAAGTTTGCTTAAAGTTTTAGCAAAAGATGCTGTTTTGAAAAGTTTCCTAGGCTGACATTATTTGCCCACGTATACTTTCTTGAACCATTTTCTGTATGAAGACACTAAACATATGACAAATCAAGAAACAAAATAAATACATAACTAAAGATTTGAACAATAATACCCTAATTAGTAGAGTGGTTGGAGCAGTTAAAGAAAGAATGTCTTCTCTCATTCTTCGCTTTTTAGATAAGAAAAACCCCATTATTATTTCTAGCTAATTCCATGCTTAAATTCTTCATATATCCTCCTTCAAACTTTCCAAGAGCTCGAATCAGTATTTTTCTCCATGGAAGACTCAAAATCAAAGCCATGGATTCCTTTCACAGCACGTTGTTGTTCTGTGGAAGATCATTCAATTTGTAGAAACTTTAGCAGGTGCAGGCCATCTAGGTCTGATTTTTCCAAGAATGTTGCACCATTACCTTCATTTCGAAGGTTGTCATTTTCTGACCTCAGTACTAGGTCTAATTCTACAAGGATTAATGAAGATCTTCAACAGTCTTTTGGACAGGATTTGTATGATTTCCAACTTAGCGAATTACGCGGTGTTACACAGAATTTTTCAAGCAATTTCTTGTTAGGCGAAGGTGGTTTTGGGACTGTACATAAAGGGTATGTTGATGACAGTTTAAGGCCAGGGTTGAAGGCTCAAGCAGTTGCTGTAAAGCTTCTTGATATTGAAGGGCTTCAAGGGCACAGAGAATGGCTTGTAAGAATTTCTTTTCACTTTGTTAGATTTGCATCTATGATGAAATATTTCATCGACTATTTTCATATGCTTCCGAGCATGTTTGACATGCTTAAAAGTAATTTTTTTGTTGACTATGTAAATAGATGCTGTCGAAAGAAGCCGACTATTTAGCATGACAAAACTTGCCATAGTTTCTTGTAGTGTTTCATCTCAAGATATGGCCACGAGAGGATTAATCTTGAAGAATTTTGGATTTATAATTTGTTATACATCTTTCTCGAATAATATAAGGTATACTATATAAGTATTTCGTCTAATTGAGCATAAGAAATGTATATGTAGAATAAATGAGACGTATAATATAATAAAGAAAGACACGTCATAAAATTTATTAATTGTCTAATCTAATGGTGTTTACTCTTAGCACGTCAATGGTTGGTAACATAAATCATTATCCTTCCATTATTCTAACTACTAAAAAATTTCAAAAAGCAGTCTCATTATTGTCTTGGTACTGGTAAAAATAAAACAAATTCAGTGGGCCCATATGTTGACCTTCTTAACCTTCTGGTCCACATACCAAATTCTCCATAAGCAAAATGACATTTGGTGAAAAAACCCCAAATTTTTGGTCCCACTTGGAATATTAGTCTAAATTATTTGATCTCATTATAAAATAAAAATGTATAATTACCTAATCCCTTAAGGCTTAAACTACCCTAGATTTTGTAAATTATTATTTAGACTAATAACCGTTACTTTCTACTTGAAGGCCGAAGTGATATTTCTTGGGCAGCTAAGGCACCCAAATTTGGTCAAGTTGATCGGTTATTGTTGCGAGGATGAAGAGCGGCTTCTTGTATATGAATTCATGTCTCGAGGGAGCCTCGAAAATCATTTGTTCAAGAGTAAGTTTCTAAGAGAAAATTAAGCAAATTGTTAAAAAAAAAAAAAAATTCTAAAATCATTTATGTGACTCATTATTAATGCGACAAACAATATTCTCAATAAATTTCAAATTAATGTTTTTAAAATTAATAATTACAGGGTTATCAATCTCATTGCCATGGTGCACAAGACTGAAGATTGCTATTGGTGCAGCAAAAGGGCTTGCTTTTTTGCATGGAGCGGAGAAACCTGTTATATATCGCGATTTCAAAACTTCTAATATATTGCTAGATTCTGTATGTAATTATTTTGCACTTTTAACTTGTTTATTGGATAAGAATGACACAAATAAGATTAATTGCGGGTTGAAAATATATTATTATGTTTTGGTAGGAATTCAATGCTAAATTATCAGATTTTGGACTTGCAAAAATGGGACCTGAAGGATCAAACACACATGTGACTACTCGAGTGATGGGAACCTATGGATATGCAGCTCCTGAGTATGTAAACACTGGTAAGAAATTAGTATTTGAATAAAAGGGTGTAGATTCGAGCTTAGACGTTCCAACCTACATTAAGCCTAAAATCTAGAGAATTGACTCATTTGTAGTTATAAAATCAATTCTTTTACAAAATTGGATTGAATTTGCTTATATAAATTTTTTATAATTGTCGAACCCTAACCAACGGTTAAATCTATCTTATCATACAATGCAGGTCATCTTACCACGAAGAGTGACATTTATAGTTTTGGAGTCGTCCTCCATGAACTATTGACAGGGAGACGAGCAATGGATAAAACAAGGCCCAAGAGCGAGCAAAACCTGGTGGATTGGGCCAAACCCTACTTGACCAGCACCCGAAGGTTGCGGTGCATAGTCGACCCGAGACTAGCCGGCCAGTATTCTGTAAAGGGTGCAAAGGAAATGGCCGTTTTGGCATTACAGTGTGTGAGTCTGCAACCAAGGGACAGACCCAAAATGCCAGCAATTATTCAGACTCTTGAAAGCCTGCAGCATTTAAGGGATATGGCTGTTACTTCGGGACAGTGGCCCGTATCACCTAAATCGGGCCGAAATAATGCTGCCCATTATGCCAGAGGGAGAAAGGAGAGTGGATTTGGGTGTAAGAATTCTGTTGTTGCTGCTAGTCCTAGGATTAAGAGCAAATAATTATGATACCTGAAATACTTGAGGAATTTGGAAGTGTAGAATAAATATTGTATAAAAAGAATGTAATAACGTTGACCCTAATATTGTGTGATTGTCTATGTAATATATCTACCTACATCTATACTTAGTGGCATGTATATGTTTATTAAGTTATGATGTTGATTGATTCATGTCAATAATGCACTATTGAAGTTGTATAATTTGATTTTGAGATGGTCCGAAATATGTCGCGCTTCTATTTTTTGGACTATCTAGGTCTAAATGACCCCTTTTAAGTTTGTCAAGCCTAAAATTCTCTATTCAAAATTGGGCACACTAATGGTGTGCTATAAATGTGAAGTCAAAATTACTTTATGCATCATGACCGATTATGAGATTTTGAGTACCATATACGAAAAAGAGTTTCTCTCTTTCATTTAATTAAGAAGCACACATTTAATCTAAAAGAGTGCCCTTCTTTCACAAATCACAATCCGTTAATATTAGCATATTACCTTAGTTCGTTTTGTGTTATTCTCATACTCCCATTGAGGATTGAATGAAATCGTGGAACAATCTTCAATTTAAAATGACGATTTTTTGTCACATTCACATTGGAATCACTCTTATTTTCTCGGAATATTTTGACGAGGTTAAATGTGTGAAGGATTAAAAATAATTGTGGAAGTATTGAGATGAATATGAGAACATTTCCTGGGTTTATTTTTTTGGTAATGAGATTTTTTGCCAAGTGATTGAGTAATTTTTGGGGGAGGTAATATATAATAATGAAAAACTAAACTTAGTGATACAGTATTTTCTTATATCAATTTTCCTTTTGATTAGTTATTGGTTAAAGTATAATTACGATTTTTCAATATTTATATATCAATTTTCTCCTTTTTTTTCTTATTTACTTGTATAGTTATTAAATGAGCTATATTACGTCGGTCGAACGATAGTTTTTTCCTCCTAAATTTTGTGAACTTTATCTTTATTTAAAATTTCCTTCTAAAAAAATTCTTAAATTTAATAATATATATAAAATACATTATCTATGGTGAACCTATAATTATGAAGTCCTGTGCAGTCGCACATCTCACGGTCTCAGGGCCACCTTGTATGCAATAGAGAGTTGTTAGGTGCAAGAAGTCAAGCCGAGCCATGAGGACTTTCTACCAAACTAGAAAGCCATTGGGCTTTCGTGCAATGGGGCTCTATTTTCTATACACAGGCTTGCGTGGACAAACTTAACACAAATCACCGGCATAAATTTCTACGTTAAAGTAGGATTTAAATTTACCATCTATCAACAGTTGATCACTAGTATAACTCTTTTCTCAACAAAATCACAGCTTACATTTGTGGTTGGTCTAAACATCTTTGTCCTATAACTTATAAGAGTCATTCTTCAAAGTCTGGAATGTTTTTGGCTTTTCATATTTCCTATCACAATCGCTATTGCTTCAAAGATCACTAGTTTATGCCGAAACTTCCTTTGGGGTACTAATAAACCGTTGGTTGCTTGGAGTAAGGTTTGCTTGCCAAAACATGAGGGTGGACTTGAATTTAGAGACATAAAATGTTGGAATTCAACACTTCTTTCAAAATTCCTTTGGAATATCCCTAGCAAGAAAGACATGCTATGGATTAAATGGATTAATCTAATTTACCTCCGTGGAGCTAGTATTTGGGAGTGTATGGCAAGGAAAGATCACTCTCCTTTAATCAAGAAGCTATTGGACATTCGAAATCAGCTTAGAGGGCCGAAATTCACTGACCAAGCTGCAGTTCATAAGCTGTCCAAATGGACAGTTTGTTGCCCTTTTTGTATGGATAGTGCATATCAATTTTTTAGGTCGAATGAGGAGATAAGGACCTGGACGGAGGAGATTTGGAGACCTTACATCACTCCAAACCACTCCTTCATGTTGTGGTTGGCTGTGCAGTCTAAACTTCTTACGAATGATAAGTTGGTATATCTAAACATTGAGAAGATATGTGTCTTTTGTGGTTCACACTTTGAATCAAGTCGGCACTTAATTTTTCAGTGTGTTTGGACTTTAAGTATCTAAGGATAGATCAAAGGTTGGTTGGGGATGATGAGGTCAATGACGACAATACTTAGTGCATTGAAGTGGATGAAGAAAGAAGCCCGAGACACATCTTGACAAGCTAAAGCCAAAATAATAATAATAATAATAATAACACACTTGCTTGCATGGTCTACCAAATTTAGATGGCGCGGAATAGAATGATTTTGAGGATCTCAAACTATGTATTGATAGTATTGTGAGACGGATTAAAACACATAAATACAAATTATGTTCTCTTTATATCCTAATGTTTTGATTCATTTTGTGTCTCTAATATTAGCTGATAAATCTTTATCGTTTATACATCTTTTGATCTTTGTTTTGTATTGATGTACTTGTATATAAATTTTTGATCAATAAAAAAAAATTGGTAGATCATCGATTCTATAATGGAGATCAATTACTAGTATCGCAAAATTCCTAAAACCTGCCAAAGTCAAAATTGCACATTGAAATGCATGCTTCCACTGGCCAACAATAATGATTTTGACTTTTTTGGACATGTTCAACGTAATGAGTCAATCTTAATCAAGCCTCCACCTTTTAGCTGTCAGCAAAATATTGGAATTTCACATAAATATTATATTTAAAGCCAAATTTCCAGCCAAAGCACTTTGCTTAAATGCGTGCCTAACTTCCCCACGAAAAGAGCCTTCCACTTTCCTTAACTTTTCAACTTATGATTTTTCTTTTCAACACAATTTTTATTTGATACATCACATTTTAATTGTATTTAAACTCCTCAATCTTTACTCATTGTAGCAATTATTTCCTTAACTTTTTTCGTCGAATTCTCATCTTCAACTTTCCATTAATTAGCAAGTCTCGTTCTTGATAATGATTTATATCAAAATATTTTGTTTTTATACATTGAAATGAAGGAAAAATATTTTTTTCGCATTTCTTATTTATTTATTTTTTTTAAAATGGTGGGAGAATAAGTTGTTTTATGCTATTTTAACGAACTTTTGAACATGAAACTGTTATCAAATACAAAATATGTTAATTAATGAAAAGTTTGAAGATAAGAATGAAATGAAAAATTGTTAAGAATATAATTTCTATAATGATCAAAGAGTAAGAACCTAAAATGCAATTAAAATGTGGTGTACGAATATAATTATCCTTATTCTTTTCTTTTTTCATCAAATGAAAATAAACTCCAAAACCAATTCACACACCATTTCACCCCAAACATCCAAGAAAGTATGGCTATGAACAACAAGCCCAAGAAACCAATATTCAACCTTCAATCCAACCTTGCCATTACCCTCTTCTTCATTATCGTGTTCACAATTCCAGCTCTTCTTCTCCTTCATACCCCATCAACTTCGATTTGTACGTTTTCATCTAACAATGAGGCATGGTCGGGAGATCTTCGGAGTGCAGAATTCGCGTGGAATCATCTAAAGTTCATCGATGAAGAGCCCCCGTTAAGGAGCCTAAAAATTGCGGTCTTCTCTAGGAAATGGCCGACAAGCACCAGCCCCGGTGGCATGGAACGCCACGCGCATACTCTGCACACAGCTCTATCACGAAGGGGACATCAAGTGCATGTCTTCACTTCACCCACTCTTGTTGATACTATTCCAACCAATTCCCAGGAGCAAATTCATTCTCAAACAAGTCATGGTTCATCATCACCTATAATACACTGTCATGAGGGCGAACCGGGCAAATGGAGATACAACAAGGCATGGGAACAATTTCAAGAAGAAAACCAACACGAACCTTTTGATGTAATTCATTCAGAAAGTGTTGCTCTCCCATTTTGGTTGGCTCGAAATCTACCTAATCTCGTGGTTTCATGGCACGGGATTGCGCTAGAGAGTGTGCAATCGAGTATCTACCAAGACTTGGCACGTCGGCCTAATGAACCCATGTCCCCTACCTTCAACAACAGCCTACAAGGAGTAATCCCAAAAGTCTTAAACGAAATTCGATTTTTCAGAAATTATGCGCACCATGTGGCTATAAGTGATAGTTGTGGCGAAATGTTAAGGGATGTTTACCAAATCCCCCCTAAACGTGTCCATGTGATCATCAATGGAGTTGATGGGGATGGTTTTTGCCAAGATTTAAGATTAGGCCAAGGGTTCAGATCCAAAATTGGTATCCCACAAAATGCTAGTATAGTTCTAGGTGTTGCAGGAAGACTAGTGAAGGACAAAGGCCATTCCCTTTTATATGAGGCCTTTTCGAAGCTCAAGCTAAAATACCCCGATGTCCACTTAATCGTGGCAGGTTCCGGTCCATGGCAACAAAGGTACAAAGATTTAGGGCCTCAAGCCATTGTTCTTGGATCCATGAATCCATCAGAATTACGTGCTTTTTACAATGCAATCGACATTTTTGTTAATCCGACGCTTAGGCCACAAGGGCTTGATCTGACACTAATGGAGGCTATGATGAGTGGAAAACCAGTTATGGCATCAAGATTTCCTAGTATTAAAGGGACAATTGTGGTTAAGGATGAATTTGGTATCATGTTTTCGCCTAATGTCGAATCATTGTCCGAGGCATTGGAATTGGTTGTGTCTGAGGGATCAAACAGGCTATTGCAGAGAGGAAAAGCATGCAGGGAATATGCAGCTTCCATGTTTACTGCACGAAAAATGGCATTGGCATATGAAAGATTGTTCCTTTGCATAAAAAATGAAACTTTTTGTATGTACCAACAAGAAGACTGAGATTTTTTTATTTTTTTTTTAAATTTCACTTTTCCCTATATATTTGTAATTTGTCGGAATATAATTCAATAAATTTATATTATGTAACGCTACTTTTGACTCACGTATCAATCGTAGTAGGATTGCTTTTGAACTTGTGAGTACATTGAACGGCTGAACGCCTTCTTTTTATAAGTTAATTTTTTAAGATGAATTCTAGCTAAGTACTTGTAACAATTATATCGGCTAGTTTTGAACCCCACTTCACTCGGCCATAAGGCTTACATTTTTCTGGTCTTAGGAGCACATCTCTTCTTTACAAGTCGATAACGTTTTTGCCAGTACCGGAACAAAGAGCTATATGAGTTGGTCCAATTTTAATCAGTGAGTTGTGCCAAATTTCGTGCTATGAGCCTATGAGGACATATTTCACGTGCCTCGTGCATAGGCCATGGCTTAATAAACCAGCCAACTACACATGCGAATTCAAGTTTGATTCTCCATCTTTCTATAATTCAAGCAATCACATTTGACAATTTATATATATTTAATTCCAATTTGAGTTTTTTAAATTTAATTATAATTTTTCATTTGTATGACCCTAATTGGAATGCACATTTTTGAACATTAAAAGAAATTAATTATCCCAATAAGATTAGAAACAAACTTCCATCGAAAAAAAAAAAGAAACAAATCCATGTACCCTAAAGAAAAGAAGAAAAGATATATAAAGTGTGTTGACGCGGAATTATATTCTCCTATAAGCATAATGTGAATAAATACTAGATATTTGTCGAACAAGACTAGTTAGTGAGCTCGACCACAAGAAGCAAGGGGTGGTGGTACTTACTCCACTCCAAGACGGAGAAAGTTGTGGATTAGATTGTAAGTACTAATACGACTAATTGCACTTCATATAGTAGTGATTTCAAAAAAAAGTAGTTTGGATTCTCTATCTATCTGACAAAAGGATAAATGTCTGCCGGAGAAAAAAAAAAAACTAGTAAATGCTCTCATCTTTACAATTTCGTTAGGGAAGAATTTCAATCATTTTGTGATCACATTGTACGTTAGTATCGTTACAATAGCGTTGATCTTCTGTTTTGTTCAAATTGATCATAAGCAGGCCTGGTTCTTAAGAATAGCAGCAAACTTGAGGCTAATCCCAGGATAGAAATGCATCCCCACAACACAAAGGTCAAGCCATAGCATTTTCTTCCCATGCATACCACTGAATCAGCCATTTGGCCTAAACCAAACATCTCGTTGGAATCGTAAACAACAGCAGAGAGAACACCATAGGCAAGCGATCCAATAGGGATATTTGTGATGACAATATTGTGGTTTACGCCCACACTATTGGGACCGAAAAGCTCAGATGTTACTGAAACTGCAGCAGCAAATATGAATCCCGAGGTTAGTCCTATCAATGCTGTGCCTGCCTGGACCGCTGCCTCGCTACTATTGGCAGCAAGCAAGAAATAGGCCATTGGCATTGGCAGAAGAGCTATGGCTAGCCACCCTGTCCGCGCAAAGTATAGCTTCCTGCACATGTGGACAAAGTATACCCGCGTTATATATTATGGGTTAAGCCTTAATCCTTACTTCTGAGAGCAATAATAAGCAAAGAAATAACCAAAACGACGTCCATTTTATCTATTTTCAGTAGAAATGAAATTAAGGACTTGTAAAGAATTCTGTTTTCTGGTTCCAAATTTGCCTTAATGTTGTCAATACAAAGCATAATTTTAGTCTATTCACTTACATTCGAATGAAGTCTGGTGCAGCTGAAAGCAAGCGGCCAAAGAAGGAGAACGATGAATATGTTGTAACGAGCCTTGAAGTCATTGAATAATATCCAAGTGACTGCGCTATCTGCCCGAGATTATTACTGTACACAAGCCCAATTGTGCCTCCACATAGATAAGCAATATAGTATAGCCAAAAATCCAACCTGCAAAGGAGCATTCGTGCCTTGTGCTCTTCCCCGAGCACCATGAGACAATCCTTCTTCATTGCAGTCTCACACGAACACCCTTCACCACTTCCCGTGTTTTGTCTAGATATTACTCGAACTGGACTAACGTCTGCATTATTCTCTTGACTAAGGAGCTCTTTATGTAATTCAAGATCATCAGCATCAACAAGAATAAAACCTGAGCCTTGAAATTGGAAGCGCGAGTAAATCTTGTGATGGAACCAATCTCTAGCATAAATAACACCGGGGATACCAAAAGGGAGGACAAGTAGAAACATGGCACCAGCAAAGAGAAAACGAGCTGTTGATGCATTGAACGAATGGAGGAAGAGAAGGTAGAATCCCATCACAACGGCCCACAAATTTAACACAATGAATATAAATTGATCGCGTTTAACAGCCTCAGATGAAAGAACATCCACCGGGGGTTGGAAAAGCATTGGGAACAGGGCTGCGACAGATGTCAAGAGCGGAATTAAAGCATTGAGAAGAAGATACAATGTGGTTGATGAAGGTTTAACTGATTTTGCAGCAAGGTTGTAAAATGCTGCACTCAAGCCATTGAAACTGACTGTGAGAGAAAGAGCAAGGGGTTGATTACTAGGGAAATTCTTTATGCACAGAATATAACACACAGTATTGAACCAGCAGATGCTGCATCCTGCCAACAAACAAAGTAAAAATACCTGCAATATGACATCTCAAACATAAGTACCAGATCCAAAATTGTTCCCTATGAATTGCAACAAGTTTATATGGAACAATATTACATCAATTAACAATATCAATATTAGCACGAACCTTATTCTATAAAACGCCTTTTTTTTTTTTTCTAAATTCATTTTAATAACTTGTTTTTTAATAAAATAAATTTTCACGTAAATTCAAACATTTTCCTATTTTTTAACCACAAATTCTC
>CAIGRN010075798.1:0-26362 GCA_903798345.1 Fraxinus anomala
TGATAGATAATACCCGATCCATGAATTTTTCTCTTCTTTAATTTCCTTGTAATCAATCCATGAAATGTCACAAATATGGGTTAATTTAATTTTTTTAAAGTTCCAATCTTTTAGACAATGGCCTTTATCCATTAAGATTAGACCAAGTCTAAAAAAGCCCAAGTACTTAAATTAAGTCCAACTTCACAAATCTTAGCAACAACATCATAGTACTACCTCCAACCACATTTATTCACCATACCCAAAGGCAATGGCAGCGGTAGCCCCAAAAGGGGCCGCCGTAGCCCCTGTCGAAGTGGCAACAACAACTGTGACAACAACAGTCATGTCCTCAATTGGATAGTAGCTACAGGCAGTTGTAGAAGCCATATATGTTGTTGCGACCAGTAGTGGCTTACACCGCAACCTTCGACTTGGTGGTTCCTCCATGGTGTTTGCTTTTGTTTGTCATATTTCTCCTTTATCCCAATCTTTCAACAAATATCTCCATACCATAGGTTTTTTTATCTTCAAAACACACAGTCTTCCATAGAAAATCAGCAACAAAAAAATGTTTGGAGCCCAAAATTTCATCGTCTTCTCTTGTTACAAAAGTGTAGAAACTTTGAAAATGAATATACAAAACCAAAGTGCCTCATTGCTTACATTTATCTAGATATTTTGCAATAAAGAAATTAAATTAAAAGAATGGGAATGGGAAGTGATTATATAAATATCTACTTTAAGCATAAAAATTAATAAACATGTCAAATCAATTAAACTAACACCACACTTACTAAAAATTCATATTATACTAAGATTTTAAAACTAATTCTACTCAAGGATCTCTATAATCATTTGCTCTTATGCCATTTGTTGGTTTTTAGAGTTAATCACGAGAGGAAATTGATTTTCATTTGAAGATTAAATACAAATAAATTATAGATCTTAGATCTCCTTTGAGATTACTGGATTTTATTTTTAAATCTTCACACATAAGGGTGAGATTATAACTTTAGAAGATCTTTTAACGACCTTTCACATTTTTAGCTAAATCTTGCCTCGTGTTCTCTACCTTTAGGTGCCTCTCGCTTTTGAAAAAAAAGAGAATGCGGCTAACTCTAATATATCGAGAAATGTGCCCACAAAGGACATATTTATAATAATCAATCACGGTTTCATAATTGCACAATTTCACTTCGACTTTGTTGTAGTAGGTCAATTAAGTCTCACACTTATATTAAAACCAAGAGAAAGGCTTAACTGGATTTACAAGGCCCAAGCTCCAATAGATGTTTCTAATTGGATCAATTCTTGATCAATTAAAACACATCTATTAATTTCAACTTATTCTACCAAAAAGTCAAACACTCTCAAGTCAAGTGAAATTATGGAAGCAAATCATGATCCGATAATAATATCCTTTGATTTTCATTCTGCAAGTCAATCACCATTCGATCATCAATATGTTGAAATCGGCAGAATAATCGTTTTGCCCTTCCAACATATATAACCCTCCAAGTCCTTTGTTCATAAGGCAAATTCATTATAAACAAATGACAACAAAGTCTAATGATCCCATCATCGAATTACTGAGCTCAAGTTCAAATGCCTTTAGAGAATACCTTAGAGTGTCGATTGTCTCATTGCGATAATTAACAGATTTTTTTTTTATCACTAACAACGGGGCAAAATGATCATTTTGCCCTTCCAACATGTATAGCCCTTCAAGTTCCATTTTCGTAAGACAAATCCATTGTGAACAAATCACAACATATAATCCAACGATATCATCATCGAACTATCGAGCTTAGGTTCAAATACCTTTAGAGAATGCCTCAAAGTGACAACCATCTTATCATTATGATTAATAGATTCCTATATTGCAAGTATATGATCTCTAACTGTTTAACTCCGATTCCCAAATTATCAAGATAGATCTTCCAATTAAGATATCACTAATTGGTTCCTAAAAGAAATTGAATTAACAATCAGAGGTACATTACTCGCTCAGGATTTAAGCAGCTCGTTCGAAGATAGAGTAAAGTCTCATTTCGAATAGTCAGAAATAAGTTATATACGCCGTCATGTTCAATATGCACCAAAACACATCATTGTTCTTATTCCCAAGATCTAAACAAATCTCAACAAAAATAATGCAATTTTATCAACATAAAGCGTTCAACTTTATGTACTGATCGTGACCATCAAGTATACAATTTGTGACATCTTATATGATCTTGGAACTTTAGATTATTGTTACAAATTAGAACACGCGATAGTCGAATAATCAAATGTTAATTCATAATAGAGTTTACAAAATATTACTCAAAGCGTATCAAACTAACAATAGGTGGTGTTGGTAGATTTGAGGTTCGATGGAGCCCTTTTTCTGTAGATTTAGAAGTTGCTGGTGGCGACTACAATTGATGGTGGTCCAACACTGTGGTTGGCGATGGTAAGGTGAAAGGTGAAGGTGGTGTATTTGTATATTGTTGATTTATTTGATGTGGATGTGGAGGTGGTGGTGGTGGTGGTTATGGCTAAGAGGTGCGGTGGAGGCCCATTTTAATGTAGGTCTGGAAGTCGCTAGGGGTCTAGCGTTGCAGTTGGCGATGGTTCGATGGAAGGTGAAGGTGATGTGGTTGTGTAAGCGTTGTTGCTTCTTGTGGTGAAGGTGGTGGTGGTGCTGCGTTGAAGGTAGTGGTGTTGCGTTGGAAGTGATTATGGTGGTGGATTATGAGATGTAGGTTAAGTTCGCCAGTTGTGATAAGGTGCATGTAGTTGTGGTTGTCATGATGCGATGAAGGTGGAAGTGGCTATGGTGGTTGCAATAGTGACTTGTGGACTTAAGGTGGCGACAACGATGATTTGGGTGGTGTTAGCGGTGGTGGGGCAAAGTAGGATGGGTGGGTGATTGTGACCAGTTAATTTAGTAATTGTGATCCATTAATTTGATAATTTGTGACCAATAAAATGTGTAATTTGCAAATAAATTTGTAATCGTGACATATAAATTTTGTCCTTGTGACTGAAACATTGTGTGATTTGTAACTATTATATGATCATGATCATAAACAATGTGCTATTGTGATTGAGACCCATTTAATTAAATTATAGATCACAAAGTTTTATCAAGGGTCACAAAATGTGACCACCTATTTTTTGAAAAAAATTTCATAATTTTGGAATCGATAGAGAATCTATAAGAAAGAGAAGTGAGAAATGTAAGAGAGAGAAAGTGAGAAGTGAGAAAAATAATTATTAAATAATATATATTAGGCTATGATACTATTGACGGAAATATTCTAAATTAGTTAGGGTCTATTCTCTTTGCTGTTTTCATCCTGTTTTCTATTTTAAATTTTCCAAAATAGTGAAAATATGTTTACTTCACTATTTTCGAAAACAAATTAAAAATTTATGAAGAAAACAAGAAACGGGAAAAATGTCGTTTTGGGCGTTTTCAGTTAAAACCAAGCCAAAATTTTCAAAACGCATTTTGAGTGTTTTCAGTTACACCACCAACAAAAGCCACGGCCATCACCGCCTGCACCACACTGCCAAAACCACCGTTGGCAAAGTCACGACCCACAGCCACCGCCATCGCCACAACCACAGCAGTAGAAGAAAAACCACCGTCAGTCACAGCCACAGCCACAGCCACAGCCACAGTCACAACCGTCACACACCACCGCCACAGTCACAACCTGTACCACACCACCGTTGCACACCACATACACACAACCACCACACACCACCGCCACAACAGCGACCCAAAACCGTTGCACACCACGGACCCTAAACTACAACACACCACAACCACAACCAATCACCACATCCAAAAAAAAGAAACGAAGCCGACGATCGCACATACAACAACCACTACTCGTACAACCACCACTGCTCGTCGCACAGCTCTGCCGGTGATTGCACATACAACTGCTCGCTACTCGTCGGTGCCGACGGCCTTGGGAAGGAGACGACAGAGAGGAGAGAAAGAAAAGAGAGAAAGAGAGAGAGAGAGAGAGAGAGAGAGAGAGAGAGAGAGACGGGAAGAACACATTTTCCAATTTTGGGTTTTTCAAAATAATTTTTCAAAATGACAAAAAAAATACATTTTTAACAATATCAAAATGGACGTTCAAAACACAAAATTCAAAACAAAAAACTGAAACACGAAGAGAACAACCCCTTATTTTTTCTAAATTTCATTCACAATAACGTCTTAAAATATATATTAATACAATTTATCACCTGATTTTTGAAATATTTGATAAGTTTGTTAAATGTGAAATTGTATACTCAAAAGTATTATAGTTATGTATTTTTTTCATATTAAAAAATCTATGATTGAGATTTTGAGTTTTTTTTTATTAAAATAAATTTTTATTTGTTTTTAATCATTTTCGAATTTATCCTTGGTCAAACTAGTCAGTAATATAAAACAATTGAAACAGTTACTTCCTTATTTATTGAAATAATTAAAATAAAAAATTTTATTTTTATTATTAAATTCTAATTTATTGTAGGATAATAAATAATAGTTTTATTTTATTAATTCCAAATTAGTATTGGAAGTTATTTCTTGGGCTATATAAACATCTCATTTTCTTGAAAATGATAAAGAAAAATTTCTGTCTACTGCACTGTGCAAAAATCTGATTTTAGAAGTTATTTGCTTAAATATCGTTCAAGAGTAAAACTTGAGGGTTCTGGGAATCACTTGTGATTACTGTATAAGTGATTTGATTGTTATATCATGAGAGTGATTGTCTAAAAAAGTCGCAACAGTTAATGATGAACAATTTACTTTAGAACATCTAATTGTCACGAGTTTCGAACGATTGATACATATTCTTACTTTCTGTATTTTAATTGATGTTCTTAAAAGGTATTTGCAACAAAATTTGCCCAACAATTACGCTTATAAAACTTTAAGTTTGTTTGAATATATTTCTTAACACCTATGTAATTTATTTTTAAACAATATTACATTTTTCTAGAAAAAAAAAAATTTGAATAAGATGAACTTAAAACTAATTTTAGTCAATAATCACAGATCATTTATCCACTTTTATTTTTTATTTTATTTTTTTAGATCACTTATACCTAAAAGCAATATTGTCCATTAAAATTGGCAGCATTTAGTGTCGTACAAGAGTAATGCTATCAATTATCATGATGACGTATCATCAAATTTAGGTGGCATAGAATAATATATCAAATAATAAGGTTCCATATTCCTGCATTTAATGGCATTGTGTTACTATATAGGATGTTGATCCATCATCATGATGACATATAGCATTATATATTCATCCAATAAAAGTGGTTAGAGCATCTTTAAAGGACTCATCAAATTTAAAGAACATTTGTGCATCTCTGATTTAAAGAGTAAAATTTATGACACGTTTCAACAAACTCTATTTTTATCTTTTTATTTTACTTATTTCAAAAGATAATTATTCATTTTCTTGATCTTTAATTATTATACATAAAAAAATATGTTAATTGCCAATAAAATAAACAATAGTTTGACTAATCTAATAAGTAGATCATTGAAATTTGTAGAGTAATCAATTCAATTATTCTAAAGTACAAATAGAAATTTATAGCATCTCCAATGCAGATGTCGATTGTTTTACACTTGACAAGCAAAATGGGGATGGAGAGAAGAGCATCTCCATTGAGAATGTAGATTGGAAAAGTCGTGAATTACATGTAAAAGAGAGTGAAGATAAAGAGAGTGAAGATAAATTATAAAAATTATATGGAGTATGTCTAGCACACAACCTCCACTTTTTTTTTTCTTGCCGAGCAAGTATTTATATGACATGACACATTTTTCGTGCAATTCACTTATCTTGTTGGAAATATTTTCCAAGAGACTCTAAATACAATATGCTTTATATTTTTCTCTATTTCAAATTTAGAGAGTCAAATCCAATATATATTCTAAAAAAATTTAAAATTGAGAGTCTATTGAAGCTTGGTTTCAAGAATTTACCCTCTCAAATAGAGTGTATCTTATACTTCGGGAGTCATGCAAAATTTTCCCTAACTTTACTTTGTTGTAAACCTCCATCTCCTCCAAATCCGGACATCAAATTTTTTCTCCAAGTCAACATCATAATGCAAATGTCCTCTAAAGGACTTCTTGTAGAGCTGACTTCACATCGAATGCAATAAAGTTGCCCAAGCTCGGACCTTCAGTGGAATATTGACCTCCTATAGTTCGTGCAGAGATATGCCTGGTGAATCAGACATTCATCTCTCACATACAAGCCAATTTGCAAACTCCCTAAGGCTTCTAGGGCCATCAGGGGAAACCATACATTCTGGGCTTGGTTTAACACGAGGTAAACATTTGGTATCATGAAATTGTGCTCTAGTAATTTTTGTTTTGATAATTTCATTAGATTTGAAGGGAAAACAAAAATGGCTCAATAACGAGGAAGAACATGAAAACATGGAAAATTTATGATATTTGATGAACATTATACAAAAAATACATGTTACAATCATCTATCGATACACTATCTATCATGCATAAATAATAGATAAAGAATGAGGGATATTCTCCAATTGCAAATAGCTACCTGACAAGTGTCAAACTAAATTGTACCATCTTCCTTATCAATTCTTTTAAGGAGCCATTGATGAAGAGGCGTGAAAAGCCACCAAAGTTGTATTCCAGGAAATAGCAACTTTTAAACTTAAGTATTGAAATCTTAATAATGTTTATAAATTCACGCATTTGAAGTCTGGTTCGTACATGTGTTGAGAGGGCAATGCACCATAATTGCCTAAATTGCTCCAAGGTATGAAGTGAACAATTAATTTTATCCTTACTTAAACTACTCTTTTAATAGAGTTTTTTGTAAATTGATTTTCTGTACGTAGCACTTCATTAACTAGATGTACTCAAAATGCTTGTAGTACATCTCTGGTTTTAGACACGATGTCATCCTTTTGCAATGTGGACACATCGTGCACGAGATAAGCTGGCACTTGACTAGTGAGTGAAGAAAGCTCGAGCATTGCTTTAGGGCTTGATAGACTTTAGCTTAGTAGCACAACATTCAAACTGAGATTGTCTTTGCAATAGGTATCCTTGAACTCTTTGCTCCATATAGATGGGAAAACCTAAAAAGATGAAAAAGACCTATTCAGGAACATATAGATCACTGTAGAAGAAGTTTGACTATAGTATTCACGCTACTCTGATGCTATACCACCAAGACATCATGGTCTCTCTCATATGTCTGTATGTGGTTACCATCTTTTTTATTTATTTATTGTTTACCTCATTATTGAAATTCTATGAAGACTAAAATGAACGTGTTCCCTTTTTAATAGTTTAAATTACTATAAGAGATGGTTCATTGTATATTTGGTTGTTCTCAAAATTAAGTACTTAATTTCTAAATTGTTGTAAAATAATGAAATAATTATTGATGCTTATTTAGTATTATCATGATACATATATAAGTCTTATCTAGTCTAGAAGATCTATTTCATTTCAAATGTAACTTTCATTTTGAACCCTATAAATAAGGGTTTTAATTCTTAATAAAATACACACTTGAGTTTTGACTTTTTACTTTTCTCTCTATTTATTCACTATATTTCTTTTTTATCCATTTAATTTTATAATATGTTATCGACACGAACACTTTTATTTAATAACTTTTTTTAAGAAAAAAATTAGTGATCGAAAGTCTCTGCACCAAAGTTTTTATCCAATTTTATATTGTGATTTTTTTAATATTACACGTCTCTCCACCCAAATTCCTAATTCTACACTCAATTAGAATATTTCATGTCTTGCACTCAATTTTGAAAATCCTATATATGCCTGCCGTTTACTTGAATATTATAACGGAATTAGCATGTATATCTTGTGACATAATAATTTCTTTCCTCCATTAGAATTTAGTTGCATGAGATTTGTGTAGAAAAATTAATCTGTAAGTAAGTGTTTGAATGCATATTTCATTGAATTTCTTTGCATCTCATTATGCACGTCAATTGTTAACAGTAATGTTTTATAGTAGTTTTAATTGCATATTAAATTAAAGTAGACATTATCTTGTGATTATATGATGGAACTAATAATGTAGATTATTATCTTTGTATACAAAAAAATGTGATTATATAAATTGATTAAATATTATTTTATGGTATTGATATATATAATTTCCTATTGTCGTATCACAACGTGATCAAATATTCTTTTATAAATTTTAAATTGATTATGTTGTTACTCCCGGAGAATTACAACTCTACAAATAATTAATATTCTGCTATAAAACATACTCATGAAGAGTTAACTTTTTAAATAATAATTTGTTGGTTCTTCTGAAGTAGCATAACATTATTAATATTTTAAAAGAATATTAATTGCTCCAAAAGAGTATGATATTACAATTTCAATATTTCAGAATAATATTGATCAAATTCTGGGTAATAGCGAATTATAAATTTCAATATTCAAGAAAAACATTGATATATTGCTTAAGAATAAAATATATAACTCGTGAAGAGCTAATGTTTCGAAATAATAATTCATTGTTGTTCATAAAGTTGCACAACCTTATAATTAATATTCTAAAAAAATATTACTTGTTCCTGAAAAGTATGAATTATAATTAATATTTCAGAAAAATATTGACATATTACTCTTGAAAAAGTAATAATAAAATATAATGTGCTCTGAAGTAGGACATTATAATTCCCATTAATATGATAGTTAGATTTTACTTGCTAGTGAAGAGCATAATAATATAAAATTTAACATAAATTATATTTTTACTCCCGAAGAATAAATCTTTAAATAATTTATTACTCTGAACGATTATATATTATTACTCCTGAAGAGTATGATATTATTCTTATTCTGGAACGAAGTACACTTTAAATATTTGAATATTTTAGAAGAATATTGCATAATTATTTGAATCAATTAATACAAATCAATATTCTTGAAGAATATTGTGTTGTTTTGAAAAAAAATACAATTTATATTTATTAATATTTTCGAAGAAAATAATGTGTTATTTTTGAAAAATCACAATTTAGACATTTCAATGTAAATAATATATTGATCCTGGAGAATGTCAATTTTAATTAAATTGCTTTTAAAGAAGTAACAATTTATTTACATCAATATTCCTAAAAAATATTATTTTGAGAGTCCAGAAGAGTCAATATTGTGTGAATGATGGGACAAACTTACTATTTCTAGTAATTTGTTCCACATTAAATAAATTAAAAAACATACAAACTTTTTACTAATGTTTCTTAATTGGTACAATATACTTTACTCTAGTGACCATTTTGACAAACATTGTAGTGAATCAGAAGTTCAATAACTCATATATTTTATTATTGGCATGTCTAGTTAGACCATCGATGGATCAATAATGATGCGAAATTGAACCAGAAGATTCTTCAATCCAATGAATTCTTATATGTTATTTGTTCTCTTTATCGAAAATCGATCATTAAACATTACTATCTAAAATAGGGACTGAATTCCATAGATTTTTGAAAATTAATCATGGTGATAAATGTGGCCCATCATCCTCCACGTTGATCATCGAAATATTATTTGTATCTAATAGATTCGATACATATACTAGATAATTGCATAATATTCGCAACTTGATGTTTGCAAAATTACTGCTCAAATTTTAAATTATGAGAATAATTTTCAAATTATATAATCAAGATGATGTGTCTTGTTAATGTTAGTGATTCTAAATCTTAACTTTTTGATAAGTGTTAGTTGAGATGTCATGATATAATGCTATTACTTGTTAAACGCATCCAATTAATTTTGTTGACGTCGAAAATTGTAAGACCAAATTCAAGCAAACTTCAAATGAAAATTAGGATTTTTATTGATAATTACTTATGAACTACCAGTGTTCTTATCAAAGGAGATACTCTGCCCATTTATGAAGTTCTTAGGCCCCCCCTTTTTATAGGAAAGAATGGGCCAGTATCTTTCTCATTCATGTCTTTTCAACAACAGTGCCGAGTCGAGAATCTGTGCCAATAACTTAAGTCCTGATTGGTTGTTGTCAAATTAACATACAGTGCCGAACTGAGAAAGTACACAAATGACATATTCCTATTGGTTGCTGAGGTCTGCTCCATGAGAAAATTATGAAGCCACCTTAAATGGGGTCCCCGGTAATTAATGAATTGATTAGAGAACAAAGCTATAATATATATGATTGGTGGAATTGGTGGACATTGACGTAATTCCTTCTTAATGTCATTAATTGATTGAATATTTTGACAATGTGTAAGGAATCATTGTTGTCAAATCAACATACAGTGTCGAACTGAGAAAGTACGCAAATGACATATTCCTATTGGTAGCTGAGGTCGGCTCCATGAGACAATTATGAAGCCACCTTAAATGGGGTCCCCGGTAATTAATGAATTGATTAGAGAACAAAGCTATAATATATATGATTGGTGGACATTGACGTAATTCCTTCTTAATGTCATTAATTGATTGAATATTTTGACAATGTGTAAGGAATCTACAATCATTATGTCCCCCTCAAACCACGACAGTCATAAGTATGAGCTGACCTTGCAGATCCAACTTTAATTTATCATGAACCAAGTGCATATAATAAACGATCTTAATTTGGTTGTCAGGTCGGATGTCAACAAATTTAATTCAGAACAAAGTACTTTTAATTATTGTTTAGGGAATGCTTTTACATATCATGCTAACATCATAGTTCTCCATATTATAATTAGTTTATGATCAAAGCCTAACTTTTTTCATCTAATTATTTGATAGTGCAATTAATCTACCACGTTGTACTGAGATGAAAAATAAAGAATGTTGAAAATGAATGCGTTGTTTGAACCTTTATACAATATATCAAATCCTAACATGTGATATTTTATAAATTGGTTTGCTGATTGTCAATTTGATTGAACAATTATCTCATTATTAGGGGGAGGAATTAAAAATTTGAAAATAATGTACTAATACATAATTATCTAAATCCTCGAAAAAGATAATTCGAACCAAAAAGATCAACAATATATCAATAAGTTATGTCATTATACAAAAGAAATAGAATCGAAAAGAAAAAGTTATCGACAATACTTTTGCACATGATGTATTTCATCATATATGAATAGCGATGTGTCAAAATAAATTCATCGAAGTGTATTGATCATATAAATAATTGGTCAAATAAATGGAAGCAATTCTAGCAATTGAATTTATTGGAGAAATATGAAGTTTTTGAATCTACGGTTTGTAAACCTAAATGTGTATACTTATATGAAAAAAGTAAAATTGTAATATGAAATGTATGACACTTAATATAATGAATTTCACGTTGCACTCTTTTTTCCTCAACCAATATTTTGTCCTATTGAATTTTCCTAACAAAGTATTTAATGAGAGAAGTTTTGTGGCGTACTTAAAAGAATAATACGCTTTTTTTTCCTTCGCTAGGATTTTTCCCTCATGATTTTTATTTTCTAATAAGATTTTAACGAGACATATTCTTTGTATAATGATATCCTTTAACTTATGAGGCATTTACTCTAAAAAATATATTCTTATATGAGACTCACGAAGAGATCAAGAAGAATTATTTTCTGAATCATTATGTTATTGCAGTTATCAAATGTTGATAAATATTTCGTATGAAGATGGTGTTATTTGAAAACTATACAAGACAATATATGACATAATTCACCGAATTTGTAATATTGAAGATATTGACATACAAGACATGAATAGTTTTATATAAGATTTTCACTTATTGAAATCAGGGGGAGTATTTGTACTTTTTTTCCTTTGATCAAATTTTGTTCCATTAGGCTTTCTTGACAAGGTTTTAATGATGCATTATTTTATTACTCCAAATTATCTATATTCCTTTTCATTTGTTGTTATTTTTTTTCAATCAAGTTTTTGCTAAACAATATTTCAATGAGATAACTATTGTGCAAGTAATCATCAAAGAGGAAGTGTTGTAAAATAATGAGATAATTATTGATGATTATTTATTATTATTATCATGATATAAAGATAAATTTTATCTAGTCTAGAAAATTTATTTCATTCTAATTGTAACTTTCATTTTGAACCCTATAAATTATGGTCTTTATTATCAATAAAACACACACCTGGTTTTAACTTTCTATTTCTCTTTCTATTTATTCTCTATATTTCTCTTTTATTTCTTTAATTTTATAGCATAAATAGAATTTTAAAGTTATTAATTTTTTTGGACTAACAACTCAAAAATAACTTAAATCTACCGGATCGCTCCTCATCAATTTACCTCGTGGTTATGCTCTAATTTGAGGTAATTCCTTTAATTACTTTGCCATGGTCCATGGTATGGGATACTCCCCTTCAATTTGCATTTTAACGTGTTCAGTCAAAAATGGTAAGTTGAAGGTAAATTAAAGGGTTAATACCCTAAATAGTTACCGAACTTTATCAAAAGTTCTCAAGAGGTCACCGAACTTCAAAATTTTCCTAAATAGTCACTGAACTTTGTAAGAAGTTCTTAGGGGGTCACCGAACTTTAAAACTTCCCTAAATAGTCACCGAACTTTGCCAAAATTTTCTAAGAGGTCACTAAACTTTGCAAATTGAGACTACATACATGAATTGTTTAATGACCACCTAAAAACTTTTTACAAAGTTGAGTGACTATTTAGGGAAGTTTTGACAAAATTCGATGACTATTTAGGGAAGTTTTAAAGTTCAGTGACACCTAGGAATTTTTTACAAAGTTCAGTGACTATTTAGGGAAGTTTTGAAATTCGACGACCTCTTGAAAACTTTTGACAAAGTTCAGTGACTATTTAGGATATTAACCCTAAATTAAAGCACCACCACAAAGTACAAGGTAAATTGATGAGGATCATTTTGTCCATCCATTCTCACAAATTTTCTTCTCAATGAAGGGGGGTAAGAGCAATGAATAGAGAACCCGAGCATTTGGGGCATGAAATTGGAGAAGTTTGGTGTAAATTAAAGTTGAAAGTTAAAAAAATTGGACTATATTATTGTGGGAATTTAACCCATGTATGAGCCCATTTATGTAAGAAAATGTATTTTGGAATAATGATTTTTTGGAGAATGTGCGGTTGAAAAATAAGAAAAAGTTTTCGATTTACGTGTAAAATTATTTTATATAAAAATGTGTGATTGAAAATAAATTTTGAAAAAAAATGAGTTTTAAGAAATGGGAGCCAAACATATATTTACACCCAGTTTGAGCTACATTATTCTCCCAAAAATATATTTCAAATATTGTTTTATGGAAAATATGTGGCTAAAAAATAAGGAAAAAAAATTAAATTTATGTGTAATATTATTTTATTGAAAAATATGTGGTTAAAAATAAGAAAAAGAAAAATGTATTTTAGAAAAATAAATATCAAACATGATGTTAATGTTTTTGAATTTGTAAAATTGTGACTGCATTATTTTGCTAGGATAAGTGGGGGATATGATGGTGTTCGGACTTGGGAGACTACTATCATCAAAGTATTCATATCGCGGTGTACCATTTTTATACTTTACTTTCAATTAATTAGCATATTTTGTCTTTAATAACGATATTTGTCTAAATACTTTATTAACATTCTTTGAAATGATGGATAAATATATGTTGAAATTATGAGAGATAAATAAATCATTTTATGCCTTTTTTTAACAATTTTTTCAACGAAAATGGTCGTCAAATCAATATGTGCTAATCAATGTAAAGTTGTATATAAGGACGTTATTAAAAAAAAGTGCAACAAAGCAACAATTGAAGATACACATATTTATTAACAATTTATAAATACTAAAATAACTTTTTATCCAATTATCTCGAACAATTCACAAATACTAATCAATTATCCATAATTTTCACGATTCGGACCCATGGACCATAAATTTTAACCCGGATCTAAGACCCGCCCTAAAATGAAGAAAACCAGATCAGCTTTAGCCAACCAAAACCCTAGCTATATAAACACCTCCCTTGTATATTTAACCCTCACATAGTACACGCTTGTCTACTCCCAATTTGGCGCGGCCGGCACCCATAATCTCTCTCACAAACAGTAAGTTCTTTCTGTTTGAGAAATGTCGTCACCGTGTACATTCTGTACTAATTAATGCAATTTTTTTTGGCGTATTTGAATTTTTATTTATTTACTTGTTGTGGATTTGTTTGTATGTGTAATCAGAGATGAAGGTTGTAGCAGCATACTTGCTAGCCGTTTTGGGAGGCAATGCCTGCCCTTCCACCGATGATTTGAAGGATATCCTCAACTCTGGTACTTAAGTTCTCATTCTTCCAAATTAATATACACTTGAATTATGCGTTCTGCGTGTATATGCGTTTACGTAGTGTTTAAATTATGATTTTTTTTTAAAAAAATAAAAATTGTAGCGTTAATTAACGTAACAAAAGTTGCATTAGGATTTTTATTGATCTATTGTCTGAGTATGTGAGATTGATTGTGCATTAAATAGTTATATTTTCATAAAGGCTAGAAAATTATGGTGAGAAGTGTTTACTTCAGCTGTTTGTGATGAAAGAACTTGAGTGTGTTTTGGTTTCGAATTTTATGGTGCTCTGATGTTTAAATGATTAAAGCTGACTGTTGAATATAATTATGAGAAATTTGTAAGGAGCAATTTAAGTTTGTAAATGATTCTGTACTTGTAATGTTTTTTAGGATAATTTTGACATGAAAGCCTATTACTATTGTTTAGAGGTGTGTTATCTTATTATTGAGTTTGCTCTGGTGTTTGTGTCTGGGATAAACACGTGCACCTGCAATTGAATCTTAAAGTAATTTTATGTTAAGAATGTGGCTGGTTTGCTTTGTTTTAGTTATCCAGAAATAACTAGCTTGCTTTTCACTCGTTATTCTCCTTATAAACCGTATGTATTTGATTGAATTTGTTTGAAATTCTAATTCACCCTCAAGAATTCCCTTCATTAAGTTATTTTTGCCTTACTCTTTAAGGATACATTTTGGTTACAAGCTTTTGCATTTTTTTCCCACAAGAATCAATGATTCTGTTGAGCATTGACAGAGATCTTTTCCCATCGAAAGTTCTCTATGCTACAATAACTTTTGTTTGACATGTCATCTTCCAACTGTTATTTAACTCTTACCATTTTATTTGTAGTTGGAGCTGAAGCTGATGATGACCAGATTGGGCTTCTTTTGACGCAAGTTCAGGGAAAAGATATCACAGAGCTCATTGCAGCTGGAAGAGAGAAGTTGGCATCTGTACCTGCTGGAGGTGGTGCTGTTGCAGTGGCTGCTTCTGTTGCCGGTGCTACTGGTGGTGCAGCTGCTCCAGCTGCAGCTGAGCCCAAGAAAGAGGAAAAGGTGGAGGAAAAAGAGGAATCAGATGATGTAAGTCTTTCTACAACTAATTACATTAAAAAGGTTATCATATCTAGTTGTTCAACTCCCAGTAAAGTGGAATCAAATGATGCTAAGTCTTTCTACAAGTAATTGCATTTAGAATGGTTATTATATCTAGTTGTTCAACTCCCAGTATTCGCTCTCTTTGAAGAGTTCAACTGTGTTGAAATCCTCTTTAAATTGAATTCAATCGTTATATGGGATTGCAAGTGAAGTTTTTGATTGGTATGAGTACAGTTAACATACAGTGCATTGAGTGTGTATTATGCAAATAGTTCCTTTGGTTTCCTAATGCAATTTCTTACTTGTAATGGTCGCCAGATATTTTCGCTAGAAACAGTTCATTTTATCCACCAGGACATCATAACTCCTATTCATATAATGGTCCCCGTTGCTATAATTTTTCTACATTAACTACTACAACTGTGTATCATGGAATAATTCCTTTGGGATTTATACTTCAAGTGTTGACTTCTGACCAAACGTATTCCTTCATCATATTTAATCCACTAGAACATCACACTGCATCCACTCATATTTGACCTTCGAGGTGTAGTTTTATATTGTGATCATCTGCGTAGTTACTTTTACATGCACATAAGCAATGTTTATCTTCTGTTTTTCCTCCTCTCTGCAACTCTGATACAGATCGACATTTTCTGTTTTTGAACTTGCTGCAGGATATGGGCTTCAGTCTCTTTGACTAAAGGGGGGTCACGACTTCAATAGCTTTCATTAGGGTGCTTTAGTTTCTGCTTGAAGGGTTTTTCTATTTTTAGTTGTTTTTCTCTAGCTTTTGGTGTTCACTTGTTAGATGGAATTTTTGACGAGCAAAAAATATTGCAGTCAGCAACATCATTTTTGAATTGTACTTCGATGATCAAATAGATGAATTTTACCATTTATCGGAATTGTTGTTTTGCCTTGTTAATTATATGTTACACGAGTAACCATGCGCCATGCCCTTCAACCTTATTCTGGACTTCCTTTCAAGTGTATTCAAAATTGCTAGCCGTCACGTGTAGCTTGAATTATTGTTACAGAGATTCTAAACTGGCAATATGTCCTGGAAATTATTTCTTGAGCGTGCAGATTGTACAACAAATAAGATTTTAGCATGGATCAATACCCTACTAGACATTTGTTTTTTATTTACTAATTGTGATATCCAATAGACATCAAGAACTGCAATATTGTATTATTAATTATCTTTGAAGAGCAGTTTCATGGTTGTGATACTATCAATTGTAAACTCTCCCATCATGACTTTACAAAGGCAACCAGAGTCAAGAAAAGCTTGACAAATTTCTCCTAACACCAAAAATGCTAGAGCCAATTCCTAATTGTTGAAATTGTTCTCGAGATACTTTAACCAAGAATGTAAGCAAATCACTTTCGATCCTTCAGGTTTGTCTCGGCCCATTATAACCTCGATTTTGGGCAATAAATTTCTATACTCTAGGTTCGCCAGACAAAATTAATATTGAGGTATATTAATTTTGAAAGACATTGTATTTTGGGAGAAAGACGTTCATTTGATCATGTTAAGACCGGTATACGGGCCGAAATCTGTTTGAAAGATATTTGTATTCACATGACTCGCTTCATTTTATCTCCTTCTAATTTTTACGTTTCACTAAGTTGATATTTTATACGCAATCTTGATTTCAAATATAATTTCTACACCAATTTATCCAATATAAATAAATAACAAAATGACAAAATCGGATAATCGCCAAAATCCTGAAGACAAATTCCAAATTCTTCAATTAATCCACATGTTCTTCACAGATCCTGCTGGACTTCAAGTGATCTGCAAACCGATAGAAAGTCCTGGCCAGTTAACAGCATGAATTTTTATAGAACGGAGGACTTAAATTCTAACTTTTAAATTACTTGTTTCATAGAAAAATACAATACAAATCTTATTGTACAAAGAAATAAACAATTTATTCAACTCTTATTTTAATTATAAGACGATACAAAGTTAATAATTCTAAAAAATAAATCGTATTATTTCATATCCAACTTCATTTTTGGTAATACATCTTCCTCATATTCACTATGTAATCTTACAACGTTTCAATTTTCTTTTCACGCAAAGTGAAAATTCAACATTTAATTTTATCCAAAGGAGTTTGACAACTTTATTTCTACGTTGATATTAATGATAGATTAAAATTTTCAGAAGGTAACTATGAATCAATAAAATAGTATACTCGTCTTGACAAAAGGTACGATGATAACACAGAGATAATATTTTCTCTTTAATTTTCAATTTTCTTGATTTATTAAATTTGAATTAGATCAAATGTTCCTCTCTTGAGCTTAATTTTTTTTAAAATTTTAATATAGATAAGTACTTCTAATTTGGATTAAATTGGAGTGATAGACAATATTAAAAAAATAAATAAAATGAAGGCTTTTGTCCAACTACATAACCTCAAGCTTGATAAAATTTCACACACGTCTTGTGGTATTGTATTATTGGACAGTTTAAAATACAATTAGTTTTTTCATCCCACCATCTATCGTTATATTCAATTATTTCAAGTTTTTTGTCAAATCTTTTGACAAAGTAGCTTTATCCTTTGTCCACCATTTGAAATGCTGAGATGTTAAGGACACGTGGCAAGCCATAATACCAATTTTCATAGTTGGAAAATGTGTTGCATGAATTGGCATTACACGTGTAACAAAAACATCGCGTGACTCCTCTCATTTCTGTCTCTTTCTTCAAGTACGAACTTGTGTTAATTTGTAGCAAATGGAAGAAACAAAATATGGATACTGTGGTTTATGCTGATCATATGGTGATGTGTGAGTTGGAGGCTGCCGACGCTTTGGCTTCGAACTCCACCGTGCGCGGCGGCACTTTGGGTTCCGGACAACAGAGTCAGCGAGGGAAGACTGAGATTTCTTCTCTTGAGGTTTTTAACCGGTCTTTCATAGTAAAGAGGAGATTTTGCATGGTGTTTTCTTGACTATGTTGTTTGTTTAATAATTAATGTCTCTCAAGGTTATTTGCTGAATAGGCACATAATTGTTGCGTCAAATTCCTTTTCTGATATTTCCACTGAAATTACACACTGATACACGAATTGGATCTTAACAAGAAGTTAGAATCTTGTTTTATTTGTTATATTGGTAAAATAACACATGCTAAAAAAAGCAGTTTGGCAGAACTTCTTTTTGTAGAGGAGCTTCCTCACGAACCTACTAAAAATTGTAGAGGAGCTTCCCCACGAACCTACTAAAAATTAGTTTATTTTAGAAGTTCTTCTAACTATGCCCATTTGGTGGTTTTTTTTTTTTTTTAAAAAAAATATTGTTTCGAATGGTGAATTTTTGAAGAAGGTAAAAAAGTATGGAAAAATTCTAGGTTTACTTATAAAATAATTTTGTTGTGAATGTGTGGTTGATAATGAGTATACATAAAAGAGTTTTGAAAGAATGGAAGACAAACATAGGCTAAATAAGGACTTTCAGAAAATTATCCTTCATAAGCAGCTTTTGAGTTTTCCAAAATCTTGCCAAACGGGTGCTAAGTTGTACATGCATGTAGCGGAATAAGACTCTATTTGATAGCGCATTAAACGATTGATGGTTCACCCTACACTAGTATTAACTAATTAATCTTCTTGTACACCTTTTTTCTGCCCATTGGGTTATACCTATTTATTCATTCTAAAGGAATTATATTGTTAACCCCGTTTTTCTTAACACCAACTTTGACAACAGATGTTGGGCCCACTCAGGCAAGTTTCGACGTGTTTTGAGTGGAGAACCAGATGGAGAAGGGGAGAGCGTGAACACAGGAGATGTTTTACTGCGCGAATGAAAAATGTTCGAGCATTGGCGATAGTGATTAAAATAACAAAGTGTCAATAACCTAAGATCAAACTAACAAATGTAGAACAAGTAAGAAGGCATATTGGGAGTATTTTTGTTGAATGTATTCTTGTATATTAGAATCAATATCCAAAAAACCATAATTTACAATTTACAAAGACTACCTATTTATAGAGTTTTGGACGACGTGGTGATCGTTGGATCAGTACAACGTGGTCTCATCTCCTTGACTGAAGCATCACGTCACTAAGTCTATTATACATTAAATGCATTGACAACAGATCAACCGCTCTATACATTAGGTTGATACACCTGACATTCTTTATTATTAATGTTACATCAATTATTCCTAAAGATTGCCTACAAATCTTGTAAGAGATAGCTTCAGCTTTAGGGACTTCGAATGAATTGAGGGCTTCTGTCGAAGAGGAGCTTCGTATTGGTGGTCTTCTGTGTGAAGAGATTCAGCTTATTCTTTGATTTCTTACGTAGCGCTCTGGCTTAAGAGTTTCAGCTATTTAGGCAGTGCTTCGGCATAGGGGCTTCAACCTTTGTTTGACTTCTTTTCATTTGACCAATTGAGTCTTTGTTGACTTTTCTTTCCACGTGTAGTCATAACATGGCACTTTGATTAGAGCCTTGGTGGCAAGGCGTAACAATAGTCCTCCAAGTCTAGTCATGATTATTAATATAATGCATGGACTTGTATGAAAAGTTTTGTTAGGGGTTGTTTTTACACACCACCGCCACAATAGTCCCCCAAGTCTAAGTAGGCATATTATTTATGTAATGCATGGACTTGAAATAAAAATAAAGATAAAAATAAAAATAAATTTCATAGGGGTTAGTTTTTTACCATACTACAATAGTCCCCCAAGTCTAAGTATAAATATTTATATTATAGTTAGAATTTGAAAGTAGCCGATTTTCATGCATTACCGAGCAATGTTGTTCGAAACTGTGTACCTTGTGACTTTTGAATTTCTGGAATAAATTGGAGGATCGTAAGCATGACGAATTTTGTCCGAGGCTGTTCTCTTCGAAGTGGCTTGGTATATCTGAAGCCTTACCTGAAGTGGTTGAGGTGAGGTGCATCTGCTACTTGTCGAGGCCACGACTCATTAATTATGGAGGATCATGTTTTTTAAAACATTGAAAACACAAGGAGTCCTTAATTATTGTGCCCAAATGATTTGTTGTTTCATACGTTTTCAAGGAAAGACAGTTGAAGCAGTTCGACACCTTAATCGGGTCATAGAAGCAAAGCGTCTGATGTACTTAGTGGCTTATATTTAAATCTCAAATGATCTGTTGGATGATTCAGATCGACATCTAACGGCTGTGATTAAGGGCTTTTATCTATAAAAGGCCATAATTCGGGGCAAAAAATAATTTGCCTTTACGAAATCAGCATTTCAATCCTCCAAATCTCTCATTCTCGTTTTTTCTCCTTCTTTTGCGTTTGCAAATTTCTGTGACTTTTCTTCACCGTTCTTTGTATAATTTGTAAGTACTTTGAACTTTTAACTTAAAACTTAATAGCATCTACACATTCTGATGGAGAGATTTGGATCTCAGCTGAGATGGAGATGACAATAACAAACACAGCTGACCTAGTTCGAGCCATTAGGGATGTCCAAAGTGCTTTATTTGCAAGGAGGGTAAGAGAGATGATGGGGTGGCTTGTTGGGCAGCCAAAATTCCTTCAATTGTAAATGCATCCCACCTACCAAACTTGAGGGAAAAATACCATACCCCTTATGACATCGAACTTCTATCCCCCTCTCCTGACGAGCATGCCTACTTTCCGAGGTAGGGGTGCATCGCCGTCAGGGAATTCCTCCTTAAAGCAAGATTTCATCTACCTCTCCACCATTTCTTTAGAACCATTCTTAGGTTGTACGGGCTGGCTCCCACCCAACTCGTCCCCAATGCTTGGGCACAATTAGTGGGAACCTACTTTCTGTGGAAGAGGATTCCAAAGGTTGGTATTCATTATGTCCATGAGGGTCACATTCCCCTTTCGTCTTAGGCCTTTCATTTTCCATAAAAGGATGGAAAGAGACATGGTTTTGAGTAAGAGGAAATGGTAAGAGTGCAACGGTGACACGATTTCCCATGTGACAGTCCAACCTCCTACTTAGAAGCTCGTAAGTGTTGTACTTGCATTTGTTGTTAATTAATGATGATTCTGATCTTAACATTTTTTCTGATGTTTTGCATGGTCAGTAGAGCGCTTCGAGCTCAGTCGAAGTAAATTGGAGGTTGTTAGGGACATCTATCGACGTCTTTCATTTTCGCGAGAGTTTGATCGTTTAATCAAGTCCAAACGGTTCTTCGACGAATTTTGCTTAATGGACTGAAGAGGTAATGCTAACTTTGAACAAGTTTTTTGTTGTTTTGTATACACTGTTGCTGACCTTGTTTCTCTTTTTGTAGAAAACTTCGAGAAGATGAGGCATCCCATCCCTGATATGTCCATGATCCTTGCGCCACCTCCACTGTAGGGAGGAAAGGGCTGAAGCCCTCATCTATTGTAGCAAAACAGATGAGGAACCAAGTTGAGAAGATCAGTCGGGTGGCTGGCAGCCAAGAGGGACAAGGGCGACTTCCCCTAAATGACAAAGGCAAAAAGATAGTGGAGGAAGTCCCCAAGAAGAAATATCATTTCTCTGCCTCCGGAGAGGGTGGGTTAATGGCCACCCCACCCCTTGCTCCGAAGTCCCCACCGGGGAAAAATGGCAGCTTCAATAGCTATGATGAAAGGGGGCTAGAAGAGGCCAACTATTGTGGAACCCTCACGGCAGGGGTTGTTGAAGAGGGCCAAGGCTTCGCGGGGGTCGAGGGCTTCTGACACAGCTCCTAAAAAACTCTTAGTCTCCCAAAGGAGCGACAAACTGGCTCCAGAGGTTCTGACCATGCTTTCTCTAGAAGTTCAAACTGCCACATCTACATTTCACAAGTTCTGGACGGATAGGTGGTAGCGCTTCATGGAGACCGGCGACGCAGTGGAGCTCTTCACCACCATGGTCAGCCAGATGGGGAGGGCCTTTGAGGTGGCCATAGAGGTTGAATCCTTCTTTAAAAACTTTCAAAATAAAAATAAAGAGTTTGCAAATAAAGCCTTTCAGGCCGAGGAGACAGGTAGCAAGGTAAAGGCTGAAGCAATAAGGAAGCAGTAGGCTGAAAAGTCTGTGAAGCTTACTTTGGCATTGGCGGTGATTTTAAATCAGAAGAAGGAAGTCCATTTGTCCCAAAGGGAAGCGGCTTCCATGACAAAGCGGGTGGAGACTTTTAACACCCATCAGAGGCTGGCTGCTAAAGATTTGAATAAGGCAAATAAGAAGAATGCTGCCTTGAAATAGCAAGTGGTGGAGTTGAATGTTAAAGTTTATAGCTTGATAGAGGAGTTTGAGATCGCTAGGCAGGAAGCTCAATCTGCTGGTGATGATGCTGTAAAGACTTCATTGCTAACTTTCACCTAACAGAGACGTACCAAAGCTTCACAAAATACTAGCGGAGGCATGCTTAGACCGAGATGTTGGAATGGATTGAAGTTACTCTCAAACCATCAATACCTGAGTTGAGGTCAGAATTTCTGGAAGAGGGAGAACAAGAGCCTCAAACTCCTGCTGAGGATAGCCACGTGATCGAGATTGAAGATGATGATGCTGAAGAAATTTCTGAAGCCGTGGCTCCTAAAGCTATAGTTCTATTTGTAGCTCCCCCTTCCCCACCCGTTTAGCTGATATATATATTTTTGTTTGTAATATGGCTTCGGCCCATCACTATAATTATTTATTCAATGAATAAAATTTTCTTTTGTCTATATACTTGTGTTTCATTTACTTTTTGTACTTCTGCTTATTTTACTGTTTTGCTATGCCTATTTTGTTTACAATTTGTTTTTCAAATTTGAAATTTTGTACAAGTGTTAGAAGGTCGTTTACCTTTCTAACTTGATATCTGAGCTTATTTGTTGTGTTTATGTGTGATCCTACGCTTTATTGCATTTCGGCTTTTTTTTTAGACTTTTTTATTTGCAATTTGTGCAAGTGTTGGTAGTTCGTGTTTCTTTTATTTATTTCCATGAGCATGGTGTTGAGCGATTCATCCATATTGAGGCTTCTTTAATTAAGGCAAATGCTGTCCACTTCGTGAGTAAGGAAGTGATCCCTTTTATGATCAAGTTCTTCATCAAAGTGCCTACTCTTCTCTGTATAGGAATGGTTCATCTATGCTGAGGCTTCTCCCTTGACTTTTGTCAATTAGAGGTACTTTTTTCTTTTATTTTTTTGCAAACTAAGCTTAATAAAATGAAGAACAAATTTAATTTAGTAAAATTAATAAATTTCCTAAGCATGGGGTTGAGCGGTTCTCCTATGCTGAGGCTTCCGTAACAACTTTTGTTATTAAGTACATGTTTTGTCCACTTCGTGAGTAAGGAAGTGGTACCTTTTGGGATCTAGCTCTTCGTCGAAGTACTCACGATTTTCTGCATAGGGATGGTTCATCTATACAGATGCTTATCTTAGGACTTTTGTCGCTGTGAAATATTTTTTCTCTACAAAACGCTTTAATAAAAGTTGATTTCATTGAATCAAGAACTGTACAAATTGTATATTTACATCCAAACTGGTTGTATTTCCATAGATGTTCCACGTTCCATGGATGAGGCTGTGACTTTTCATCCATATTTTTGACTTTATAAGTTCCAGGCCGAACCTCTTTTTTGATGCGGTAGGGGCCTTCTCAGTTGGACTAAATATTTTTGTCCTGTACTCTTTAGAAGATAAGAATACCCTCCGAAGCACTAGTTCATTCAAGCGAAATGACTTCTTCTTAACTTTAGAATTGTAGTATCTAGTCATTTTTCGTGGTAGATAGCCAATTTTGTTTGAGAATCATACCTTATTTATTCAAGGAGATCTAGTTTGCACCTTCTCAACTCATCGTTAGATATTTCGTTAAAATGAATGTGACGAGGAGATGATAGACCCACTTCAACTGGGCTCATAGCCTCTATTCCATAAGGCATATAGAAATGAGTTTATCTTGTAGCTGTTCTACCTGTAATTCGGATGGCCCATAAGATTTGAGGCAATTCGTTGACGCAAACCCCTTTAGAAGTGTCTAAATTTCTTTTCAGCATGTATTTGGTAGTCTTGTTGACAGTTTCCACCTTCCCATTAGCTTGAGGGTGATGTAAGGAGGAAAAATGTTTCCTGATGCCCAACTCCTCACATAAGTTTCTGACCTTTTTGTTGTCGAATTGCCGCCCATTATCCAAGACAATTGAATGGGAAATTTCGAACCTACAAATGATGTTTTTCCATAAGAATTTGGAAATATTTGATTTAGTGATTTTGTGAAGGGGTTCGACTTCTATCCATTTGGTAAAGTAATCAATGGCGACAATCACGAAACTGAAATTACCCCTCTTTTTAGGTAGGAGGCCTATAAGATCAATCCCCCATTTGGCAAATGGCCAGGGGCTAGAAATGATACTTAGTTCCTGAGAAGGTTGCCTTTGAATTGTTGCGAAGCATTGACAATTATCGCATGTCTTTGCAAACTGCTGTGCATCATTTTTCAATGTAGCTTAATAATATCTTTGTCTTAATACCTTTTGTGCTGAGGATCATCCTCTCGAGTGGTTGCTACATACCCCTTCATGAATTTCTTGGAGTACATAGGTTGCTTGTTCTCCTCCTATGCATCGAAGTAAGGGTAAGGAAAAACCTCGTTTATATAGTACATCATCTTGGAAAATGAAGTCAGTGGCTCGTCTTTTGAGCTTCTATGCCTCCTTTTTTTTCAGAGGGTAATGTTTGGTCCTTGAGGAACCCTATTATTAGCTTCATCCACAATAGAGAATCTTCGACCTACATTGCCTCTTCTCCTGTAGAAGTAATGGACACCACAGTGAGTAGTTCAAAATCTTTACTGTTTGCTAATTTTGAAAGAGCATCGGCGTGAGCATTCTCTGAGCATGGGATTTGTACCAACTCAAATTTTTCAAAAGTTGGAATGAACTCCATGACCAATTTCAAATACGCGACCATGGACTGGATGAGAAATTGCCATGAACCTGGCTAACTATCAGCTATGAGTCGTTTCTGATTACCAGTCTCTTTACTTGCATTTCCATGGCTAATGTGAGGCCAGCTAGGAGGGTCTCATATTGTCCTGCGTTGTCAGTGGCCTTGAAGCCAAACCTTACGGCACAATTGAGCTCAAGTCCTTCTGGACTAACCAAGACTACTCATGCTCCAGATCCAATCTCCCCTGATGAGCCATCAACAAAAAGGTTCCAAGTGGGAAGTTCGATAGGTTCAATCTCCTCTTCTATTTCTGGAATATGGGTGAACTCTGCTACAAAATCTGCTAAGACTTTTTCTTTAATAGCAACCCTTAGTTTGAACACAATATCAAACTCGCTAATTTTCACCGCCCACTTTAGTAACCTTCCCGAAGCATCGGGCTTCTGCAGTACTTGTTTGAGAGGAAAGTTAGTTAGCACGTGTATGGTGTAGGGTTGGAAATATGGCCTCAATTTTTGGGACGATGTCACCAAGGAGAGCACTAGCTTCTCTATGTCTGGATAGTGAAACTCTGCTGACAAAAGTGCTTTACTTACATAATAATCGGGCAGTTGGTGACCTCCTTCATCTTTTATAAGAACCAAACTGATTACGCTAGAGGTTACCGCTAGGTACGCCTACAGTGGTTCATCAACCTTGGGTTTGGAGAGGAGCCTGTCCCAAGTGCTTTTTCAGCTCTTGTAGGACTACCTTGCATTCCTCTATCCATTGGAACTTATTTCTGTTAGCCTAAGAATAACTAACCAAGAGGGAGGGTGAATTGGTTTTTGAAACATTTTTAACAATTAGTCTCAAAACTATTCAATACAAAAGAAATAAATGTAAAGTGTAATAAAAGAGATAACTATGCATATTCGATAACTTAATTCAAGTATAGATATAGCACTATATAAATGACAATTTAAATTAAAGTGCAATGAAGTAAAGATAACAAGCTAATTTAATGGGATTCGATCCAATGTAATGATCTACGT
>CAIGRN010075810.1:0-20791 GCA_903798345.1 Fraxinus anomala
GCTTCAAATTGGCCCCTCATCAATTTAAAACAACACTCCGGTCTCTACACTATAATTCCATGAATTCTAATACCCATTAGTCATAATACATCTTTAACGGATCACTTTAATTGACTAATATCCTTTAAATGATAGCACCACACATTTTAATATACAACGTGTGGCCCCATATATGTTGAAAATATCCAACAGTACCATCTTCTCTTACAATTTTTGGTTGGCAAGTCAATATAAGGCTTGTTCTTTCTTTCCCTATGGTCGTGTTTATAGAAGGAGAACTGACTATGAATTGTACGAGTTTTATCTTGGAACTGTGCAGTGTCAAAAGTATTCACATGAAGGAGAGGTCACGCAATTTTATATTGTTAGAGAAAAACAAGTAATTTGTGTAATAGAAAATATCATTTAAAATAACAAATTAAGAAAACACAAAATATGAGAAGAAAGTTAGGAAAAGCCGATCTAAGAGAAGCGCGGAAATCATGGCTTATCTAGAGATAATTTCTCAACACTGTGAGCTTTGATGAATAGAAACACCGGATTCATTTGTCTCATAGAAAGGGTGATAGACAAATTGTGTTCCTTATCAAAATTTCTCGAAAAGTTTGGAATCACTAGACCATTTCGGATCTGTAATGCCCCAAGCACGAGTATATTTGGAAGATTATCAAAGCTAATTTACCATCACCTATCGATAGTGTGAAATGTGGACAAAATTTCAAAAAGATAAAATTATCCCCTGTTTAATAATTTAAACTCTTAAGAGGATCGTACTAGAGAAGGAATGTTGAAGTAAAGTAGAATGTCGATTTTGAGCCAATGCAAACACAACATCCTCAACCTTAAACCAGTATAAATGAGCAGGAATTTAGACAACAAAACAAACTGATATGGATATTTCCTTATTCTTAAACATTGGTCAACTAAAATGCCTTTGGACGGAAATCATCTGGAGGTCATTCTATTTCTACCTTACAATTTTGAAAACTTTGAGACGTATGTGCTACGATTTAAAGGGTTGGGACATATCTGTACTTTTTTGAAAGGTTTGAAATCCCTCTGCAAATTTCTCTTTATTTTATCAGATTCTAACATATAAATTAAAATATATTTTTGTTATTTCCTTTTAATTTACTGTCTTACAAGTTATTTTTTAACTTATATTTATCTCGACAAAATTTTCGGTTAGTAGTTAATTTTATATTTCATTAATTTACTCATTGCCGATTTTTTTTTTTTTTTGGTGATTTGAATTTGTTAAACTATTTGTGTTTAATATAACTAACTAAAGAGGTTTTCGTAATCTTTAATTATTTTTATTAATTCAACATAATTTTTCGTAAGAAAGATAGAAAAAATATGTAAATTTTAAAATTGAGGATCTTTAACAAATCGATGAACAATTGTCTAACTCATCTAATATTTGAGTTGGCTATCCATTAATAATAAACATAATCGACAAGTGACAAAAAAAAAAGTATATATATATATATATTCACCACATTCCACTATTTATTTGATTTTTATTGCCATCTTTTTTCAAAAAATGAAAAAACAAAAAGAATATTTCAACTAGTATATTGATTATGTTACATATGCCAAAGATATGTAGGAATCTGCCTCGTAAGGAACCTATTCTATTGTGTTTCCTGGTCAGACACTGGGGTGACTCAGTGTCCACTCAATTGATTCAATATTCTCTAATTTGGAATCTATTCCTGATTCCTCTCCAATTGGATCACCAGTATCGATCAATATTAATTCAAGGAAGCTTCCGTAAGTGTGTCACTATCATTGTTATTAATATTAAAGAACCTTTTTTAATTGTGTAGAAATATTTTAAAAAGGAGGAAATGATTAAGCAAGTCAATATGATATGTTTAGTAAGTCATTACGCCATGTCTGAGCCACATTCTCATTTTCGACCACATATATTTTAATAAAATAATATTTTCTATTTCATCAATAATTTTTCTCTTTTTTTTCAATCACATATTCACCGTCACATCAGAAAAAAAATGCACTCTCTCCTAAAAAATGTGCATCAAACATGATATGAATTATAATTCAAGAAGAAAAATAACTTATAATTTTATTTATTATACAAGACTTTGTATAATAAATTATATCATATTCTTTTTTACTTGGATGAAACAGGTCAATACCAATAGCAAAACCAACCAATAGCAGACTAGCGCCATTATATTTTTAGGTCAACACCTACTCCATTCATAACGCTGCATAATAATCTTCAATGCAGAAGATACGATAATATAATTGATAATTTTTCTCCATTTTAATTACTTAAATTAATTTATATGTCTTTCCTTTAATTCTTGAATCCCATTAATGTCTATAAAATAAACCCAATTTAGCATTTTCCATTCACGTCTCTCCATAATATAACAGTTGGCGGCTCCTCCAACTGAGTGAAAAGAAATCAAGAAAAACAAAAAGGGTTCACAGTATTCTGGTTTCTATACAAAATATGTCTCTGCTCAACGATCTCATCAACTTGGACCTTTCTGAAACTACTGAGAAAACCATTGTTGAATACATATGGTCAGTTTTATCAAGATTTTATTTTTCTGCAATCATTCTTTAGTCATTTGATACTTGGTTTTAGTTCTTTGTTATCTTTATCTTTGTGGGATTTTCTTGTTTGTATGTATGTATATGTATATGCATGTTGATTTGATTTGTTTTCCGGTTTATTATTAATGGGTTTTTTTTTACCATGAATCACTTTCTTGATGTGTGTGTGTGTAATAATTTCCACAAACTTTGGAACTCTTGAATCTTTCTGATTCTCTGTTTCTTGCATTATCTTGATTATGGTATTTGTTTTATTCATCAAGGAGTGGACTTATTTTGATATGTATATATATTTTGTGTTAATCTTTGAACAGGATTGGTGGATCTGGGATGGACCTCAGAAGCAAAGCCAGGGTAATTGTTCTTATATTAGAAGTAGTACTTGACATGACTAAATAGTATAATCAAGAAAAAATTAACTCTTTTTTCTTGTTTAATACTGTCCGGTACAGTCAGTCGAGCAAGCCATAAAGGTCGCATAGAAATGTATTGTCTTTTATTGTCCTAATTCTCCATGAAATTTGGTTAATAATTCTATTATATTATAAATCAGACTCTCTCTGGACCAGTCACTGATCCTTCACAGCTTCCTAAGTGGAACTATGATGGTTCTAGCACAGGTCAAGCCCCTGGTGCGGACAGTGAAGTCATTCTGTAGTAAGTTTTCTTCCCCTGTCCCTTCGTGTTCATAAGTATATTTTCTTGGAACTTTCTTTTCCATGAATTATTTGTTTCCTAAGTGGATTAATATTAGTTTTCTCAATGTGTATTTAGCCCTCAGGCAATATTCCCGGATCCATTCAGGAGAGGAAACCACCTACTTGTGAGTGCTTTTCTGCCTAGTACAATCTTTTAATCCTTCTTATTGTCATTCAAATATCTTTTTTGCTTTCGATATGTATACATAGGTGATGTGTGATGCTTACACTCCGGCTGGAGAACCAATTCCAACGAACAAGAGGTATAATGCTGCAAAAACATTTAGCCATCCTGACGTTATTGCTGAGGAACCTTGGTACAATCTTATCCCTTTGGTTCTTATAGTAGTTTTGGTTATCTGGTAGCAAGATTCTTTATTGTATACGACAGAATTTAATCAAATAATTGAAATACAGGTACGGTATAGAGCAAGAGTATACTTTGTTGCAAAAAGATGTCAAATGGCCACTTGGATGGCCTGTGGGAGGATTCCCGGGACCTCAGGTATCACCAATGACGTTTTCCACTGCATAAATTTCGTCTAGTCTAATTATAACCTGAAGGAAAATCCCCTATTTTCTATTGTCTAGCCTCCTATATTTCCCATAATCAAGATTTTAAGGCATGTTGTGCCTGATTAATAGGGACCATACTATTGTGCCATTGGTGCTGATAAGGCCTTTGGACGTGATATTGTTGATGCTCACTATAAAGCATGTCTTTATGCTGGCATAAACATTAGTGGCATCAATGGAGAAGTTATGCCTGGCCAGGTAAAAAGGGTTGAATTTTATGAGTTGAACTTTCCTCTACCAATGCAATTACATCAGGTTTTTTAATTTTTTACCTGATTGTTCCATTCCTTTCGGTCCATGGCACAGTGGGAATACCAAGTTGGTCCATCAGTCGGCATCTCTGCAGGAGATCAAGTATGGGTGTCCCGCTATATTCTTGAGGTACTTCCATTAGTCTGCCCAAGTATTTATCGCCTTTTGGAGTCGGAATGGCTTAAACTTTGTATACCCAACTTACATGTTATTTGTGTTTGTGTTGACAGAGGATAACAGAGATTGCCGGGGTGGTTGTCTCTTTTGATCCCAAGCCTATTCCGGTTAGATCTTAATTGTCGTTTGCACCTACTTTTAATCACTATAAATTTATACTTTCTAAAAAGATTTAATATCAAGACCTAACATTGTGGACACTTGCTTTAATTCACGACGAATACATTTTCTATGTCAGGGTGACTGGAATGGAGCTGGTGCTCACACCAACTACAGGTTAAATTTCATAATTCTTCTTTTTTTTCCATCTAGTTTTTGCATATGCTCATATTCATAGCCACTTTTTAACTTTTTTGTCTAATGGTACATATTTACTTTGTTCAGTACCAAGTCCATGAGAAGTGATGGAGGTTATGAAGTTATTAAAGCTGCCATTGACAAGCTCGGGTTGAAGCACAAGGAACACATTGCTGCTTATGGAGAAGGCAATGAACGTCGTCTCACAGGAAGGCACGAAACCGCTGACATCAACACCTTCTTATGGGTAAATGCTTCCGTTCAGTCTCTTTGGATCGATGATTGGTTAACGTCTGTAATTTGACTAATAGTTCTTGCTCAAACGAGGGGTAGAACCAAAACTAACATGTCGTTGGTAGTTGCTAAGAATCCAATTGCTTTGATAATCCAGTACATCTAGCAACAAATTGATTACAGATAACAAACTCATGTAGCCAAACTCGTGTTTTTTATCTGCTATTTGCATAGGATGATGGTCCACAAATGCTTATGTCTTTACAGGGCGTGGCGAATCGTGGAGCCTCAATTAGGGTTGGCCGGGATACCGAGAAAGATGGCAAAGGTTATTTTGAAGACAGAAGGCCTGCGTCAAACATGGATCCCTATGTTGTCACTTCCATGATCGCAGAGACGACCATCCTCTGGAAACCATGAGACCAGCATCCATTATTTTGCTTATTTCTATTGTGATATATTATCATTTGGAGGTGTTTTAGACAAATTTGTTCCGTTCACGTCTTTATGTTATTCTGTCTTTGTTTGGTGGTGGTCTCCAACTGGAATTTGGTCCTAATATTTTAGGCATATTTCCTCGGTTTATGTTGAAAAAATAATATAACATTCTTGATGTTTGTTAAATTTGATCAGTTGTACATTCTCAATTTGGTGTGACGTCACATTCCTAAACTTGTCTATTCAATTACACGAAATCCGTGATAAAGTAAAAGATTGGCATGATGTCACATCCCTAAACTTGTCTATTCGACTACATGAATTTCGTGATAAAGTAAAAGCATGTTCGTGCTGCCTAAACATGGCTCCAACTATATAGATGGCTCATCGTACTGTTAATACTAGTATGAGTAAAATGTTTTTATTGTTGACAAGGAAGACGATAAGTTTTTTTTTGTTAAGCTATATATGAACAAGATTTCCTATCGTCTTTTTTATATTGTTGAGTATCGCAGCCAAAAAAATAATCTATCACAGTCAATCCTCGTTAGAAACTATCTTTAATGAGTTCTTAGATATAAACAAATGAAGGTAGTAACCAATGGTTGGTAAGCCATCTTTTTCAAGAAGATAAAAACATTGATCAAGTGGACAAGGATAACATTACCTTTTTAAGTTTTTGAACATTAGACCTCGTGATTTTGGTGACTGTAAACACCACTCCCATCCTCCACCAACCAAGACCACATCCACCCAAAAAAGAATAATGCTATATGGTCAGCGGTCTCATGTAACGAGACGACACATATATTGCCGATGATGTAGATGAATAATATTACTGGCTATTCTAGCCAATGAGATAGGTAAAGTTATTTCGTACCACGATGGATATGTGATATTTTAAGTATCAAAAGTTTACGTTATGTTAGAATATCTCTTATTCAAGCTCTTATTATACGACTTTAGTTGTGGCTTTTCTGTAACTTCTTGATTTCCTTTGCTAAATTTATTGATTGTTGGTTTCTCATAAGCGCATGTACACAAACAAATTTTATTGTAAGAATTAGTTTTTAAAGGTGTCGTCTTCCTCATTTTTATAGAGAATTATGTTATCTATCACCAGTGGTGATAGAGCACCAATTTAAGTGGTTGCATTTGATATGTTCAATTAAATGAGTCGTGTGACTTTTATAGAACTTGTTTAGAATATCTTCAAGATATTCTCTATTTATGAAAAATATCTTTAAATTTGAAGAATTTTTTTATAAAAAATTTACCAAATAATAATAAGAAATAGAGACAATATTGGATATATCTTCTCATCATTCTAACAATATTAGAGATGTTTCTTCACCTTTCAAAAATATTATTAACCTCTACTATTTCTAATTTTGAGTACCATGTTAATCATCTGACCACCTTTAAGAATATTTAGCGATTAAGAATAAATTATTAATACCGAAACTTACAATATCTAAACTTCATGTCATCCATACATTAATTTGACGTTTTCATTACATAGTACAGTTTATTATCAAAATTAATTATACTAATTAGTAAACTTTACCTTCCATTCATTGAGCTTAACAATACTTGTGTTTCTTGATTCTTTCACTTTACCAATGAAATTATTTGTGGATTTATGTGAAGGACTTGCTTTCGGGAACATATTCTTTACCACTACAATTGGATTGTGTACTTAAATTAACTATTTTTTTTTTATAAGGAAAAAGTCATTTGTACACTATAAAGTGTACATCATGTTGGACACTTGTTTCGTTGTAAAAAAATGATGAAATGAAAAACTGTTCATTTTTTAAATCTGTCAAATGACAGTTTGCCTACGCCAACCGTGATTGATTTTTTAATTGGTGAATTGTAATGGGAACGAGGAGGGATGGGACCATGGGATAGCTATCCTAGTCCCTGTCGCATCAAGGATTTCGGGCGGTGGGACAAATTGTCGTGTTTAACTAATTATTTACTTTTTAATATTATTATTTTTCAAAGACGATTTAAATTGTAAAACATAAAAATAAAATAAAATGATTCACGATGGGTTCAATGTATTCGGGGATGGTCATATTCCCATCCTATCCCATTTACCATTGGGACAGGACAATGCAAGGCGTATCGGTGCAAAGAATTTTGTCATTCCTACTGGTAAAGTAAAAGAATGAAGAAATATATGTATCGTGGAGCTTAATGAAACAAATTATAAAGTTTACTAGTCGGATTTAGATAATAGGGTATGATTTTGTGAAATATTCAAATTAATGTATAGGTAGTCTTAAATATGATTAAAGGGTGAATATAATACTCAAAACTAGAATGTGAGAGGTTAATGATATTTTTGAAATGTAAAGAAATGTCTTTAATATAATCACAAATGTGGGGAGCTATACATGATATTCTATCTAGGAAATAAGTGAGGAAGAAAGGAGTGTACAAGTCCCACTGCAATTTGCTCACCTGGCCACTTTGCGATCTTTAATTTTATAGTCCCCAAAGTTCAATATTTGGTACTTGAGCTTAGGGTAAGCACAATCCAAATTTCACAAAATAGGGGTTTAATCCATAACGTTCCAAAAATTATAAGACTAAAATATACATAGTTTCTTAAGCAGCCACTCACCTACTGTTATTCTCAAACTTCGCCCGCCCATGTTTGGTTTAGTTAAAAATCAAATTTTGATAAAAGTTGATGAAACGAGTAGTTAAAAAATTGATAAAAAAAAAATATGAATCTGGTGAACCGTGTGATTAAAAAAGAGTTCAAAGAAAAATACGATATAAAAAACAAACAGGGAGTTTATCCTTTGTATTGTAGCTAAAGAAACTTGAATGGGAGATGAATATTTTCCATAAAAGGTGATGCAAACAAGGGATTTATGTTGGGGAAGTAGTAAAGTAGTTGCCTTAAAAGAGGAAGATTTGGTTTTATGGATGCCGACTAAGGCTTGTAATGCGTCCTACTTGGATGCCATGATTTCAATTGCGTTTTGGATCAACTTAAAAAGCACTTTTCCTAAGCCTTCAAATTACTTCCAAGTATATTCTCATTTTAATTTTTTAGTTTTCAACCAAAAAAAAAAATATTTATTTTGAAAGTAACTGTTATTCACTACCAAACTGATTTACTTATTTCGATTTTGACAAAGAAACAATTATTTATTGACTCGTAATACTAGTAACGTTTTCTACGACAAGCTAATAGACTGACATTTAATCAACATGCTATTGATGTCTATTGAATAGACGATGAGTCCAAAACAACCTAATACTATTATTTAGGTGGAATTTATTTTCTAAAATGAAAATTAAACGACCAAAGCAAACAACATTTTTCATTAGGGAAAAAATTATATATAAGAGATTAAGTATGACACATTTCAAAACTAATAATCAAATTTTAAAATATCAAAAATCAATTTTTTTAAAAAAAAAATTATTTATAAACTAATTTATTAAACATATTTTTTATTAATTAAATATATTAAGGTTACAATTCTATACAATTTGATCACAAATTATTTCTCGGTTACAATAAAAAAATTTATAGGTCACAAATTATTTCATGATCACAAATAAAAAAATTTATAAGTCACAATTTATTTATCGATTACAAATTTATCAAATTAATAGGTCACATTATTCATTGGTCATAAATTTTACAAGACAACTTATTTTATGGTCACAAAATATCTAATTAATTAGCCACAAATTAAGTTTCGATCACAAATCAACAATTTTATAGGTCACAAATTATTTCTCGATCAAAAATAAAAAAATTTATAGATCACAAATTATTCATTGGTCACAAAATTAAAACTTTATTGATCACAACTCATTTATTCATTAAAAATTATCAAGTTAATGGGTCACAATTACCACCAACCGCGCAAAACCACCATTGCAGCAACCACAACACTACCACACACCATAGCAACGTAAACCCACCACCATGGTAACACAAACCCACCACCAAAACAATGCAAAACAACCACCAGATCGCATCACCCATGCCATCCCACACACAAAACACCTGTCACAACCACCACCTCCATCACACTACTGCCAATTATAGGTCACCTAACAAAAAAATTGGGGGGTGGGGGGGAAAGAACCTCACACCACCACCACCACAGCAACCAACAAGTCACCAACGGTAGATTTAATCAGAAAATCACCAACCAAAAAATCATCCATAATAAATCGAATCAAAAAACAAAAAAATTCCCAAAAACAATCAAGGCGGCGTTGTAGATTTGGGCAGCAGCAATGTCGCTTCGCTGTGCAATTCGCAGCGATGCACCACTACGCACAGCCAGGACTCCGAGGCGACGCTGCGCAACTTCGGCAATAGCAGCGCCGTCTTGTTGCATGCAGCGATGCATGTTCCCGCAACGATGCATCGCTGCTGAGCCTGTCGCCTTGCCGCTGCCAAATGAGCGATGGTTCCGATGCCAAAAGAGGCTGGGTGTGACGCCAAAATAGTTAGGGGTGGGTAAGGTAGAGAGTCTGGCAAGAGAGAGGGAGAGAGGAGAAGTGATTTTTAGGGTGTATTTGAGCCACATTATTTTGAAAGAATATATTTTGAAATAGTAGATTAATAGAGAATATGTGGTTGAAAAAAAAAATTATTGATGTGATGAAAAATATTATTTTATTGAAGAATGTATGGTTGAAAATGAGTAGAAGAATGGAAATGAAAATGAAAATGAGAATTTTAATGTGACTCAAACAGAGACTTAGAGTTTGGAGAAATTGATTAGAGTTTGAGATAAAAATTGTATATTTAATATTTAAATATAAAGTATCTTATTTGTGAATAATGAAAAATCCTTCCTATTTTTAGAATAATGATCTTACAAATGGGGTGCGATGTAATTTCCACTTTTCATTATTAGTCAAAGCCCCCATTTTCTCCACACAAAAAAAATAAATAAATAAATAAATTTGGTATTTTCTCTTGTTAATCAATGAGGAATTGAACCCCTTAACTTTCATGTGAGAAAACCCATCGGAACTTCCACTTTTCATTCTTTATCGAAATGCTTTACTGAATTTTTGTCGATTTCTTCAGACACGTACTCTCCTCAACGCTCCAATCATTAGCACAACGGCTTTTCAGAGACAGTTTTGGTTTCTCCAACAATTCTGCTTCATCAGTTTAGTGCAAATTGCATGTTCTTTTTAACAGGGGTGCTACAATTTTGCTCCGGGTCAAGAACAGCCAACTCGACGCCCCATTAGGAAAACTCGATGACTGAATCGAATGCTCCATGCATTTCCTTTGAGAGAGAGAGAGAGAGAGAGAGAGAGAGAGAGAGAATGGCTGGCCCCTCATATACAGAGCCTACATCTAAACCTCCCTTTAGATTGTTGTAGAGTATATTTTAAACAGTCTATTTGTCGCAAAAATATTTATGTAATTCACAAATTGGAACCTTAACGAATTAATAATTTCAAGTTGCCGGACATGCTGCTTCCTCTCTGCTTGCTCTTCGGACAGTAACCATCTCTTCTTAGGTTCAACCAGAGAAATACTCACCAATCACGACAATATTTGTTACATTAAACTAAACAATTGATGGATTGTCTCGTATCTAGCCTTTAATCATAATATTATCAAGTTTTTTCTACAAGAATTACCAAATAGTAACACAGTGTGATTAATTAACACAACCTGGGACGAAAGAGGAAGCAAGATTTTCACCTTGCCCATCAAGAAACAAATGCATTGCTCACTTATTATCTTCCCATTGAGGTGACAGAAAAATGTACAGACCAAAAAAACAAAAAAAACTTGAATGGTAAAAACAGTGAAATTGGAATTTTTATTTCCAATATATGATACAGAAGGAAAAATCTCTTCATCCACTTGTCAACAAGAATTATATGTAAATGATACATCACCCCACCCCCCCAAGGAAAGGGGGAAAAAATGTAATCCGGGATGACTAATATAAAATTTCGTGCTGAATAAACCTGTAATATGTGAATAACAGAATACATACATCATGCGGTGATTAATTCCTACCTTAAATTCATCCTTTAAGCGTCATGAATGAATGAAGAGGGGCCCTGGCAGTTATAAATCACCAGTCACAGCATGAGCACTATACTTTTCTGAGCATAACTAGCACTTTCAGAGAAAAACACCCGAGTACTAGTTGGGCTTTTTATTGTTTGCCACAATTCTGTGAGTATAATCCTGTTGGAGCAACCTTTTTAAGTGCAACCATCTTCAACCTGACAAATGATTCATGAGTCTTTACGATAGTGATTAATCCATGATTGTTTCTGCAAACATTGAATGCTTTGCTCAACAAGGTTTCAACAGATACGAGGACAAATCTAGAGTTCAAATACAATTAAGGAAATAGATGAAGACAACACTGAAGAAAATGTGTTAATTTATCGACCAGATTTTTTCCATAATATATTCTATGAAGCAGATAAACATACTGGTCGTATACCATGGTTAATAACGATGATTATCCCCTTATCTTTTAACAACTCATTATCGCGCTCTCCAGGGCAGGATTTGTTTAAAATTTATGTTTCCTTTTAACTTCATCATATTGCAAATGGAAGAGTTATCTTCAAGTAAGATCGAGTATCCAAGAAATGTACCTCATATGCTCAATATCTGCAATGCATTCGTATCATGAACTTCATGTTGTTGGTCGTGTCATGGTAGATGAACCCCGCCCTATAGGAATAACACTGTGAATGCCCTCTGCCAATTCTTCCTCTTCTGCTGTAACAGTAGCATAATATTGAGTTCATCGTAACTTGGTAAAAGAAAAACACTAACCATTTATGTTTTTTTTACAAAAATTGTTTTACAGAATTATGTCTTCACCTATGACTTCTTCTCCAGCCTGAGCCCCAGCAATTCCAATGCACGAGTACAAGGAATTCTCATCTATCTTCAGCTGTTCATAGGCAATATATATGTCTTCAACAGTAGCAGACTCATACAGCAAAGTGAGATCCTTAATGCAAGAAATATCCTGGCAACCAGAAAGGTCAGAACTTGAATCCAAGGAGAAATTATAAAGCGAAAGTGCCAAAGAAACTGTGCTCTCTTTCAAACTGAAAAAGTTCAGGGCCTTCAGGCTCGGTCCGGTGATATATATACATATATATATAAATATATATTTTTTAATTATTTTTATTTTTTAATTTTTATTTTTTTTCCGTCCCAGATGAATAAGTAGATTTCAACTACCTTCCTAGGGACAGATGCCGCTTGCAAGTGAGCCATCAATCCAAGCCAATATGCATTTGACTTGATTTCAGCTTCATGTCGCATAAGTAATGTTCTTTTTGCCTGTCAACAAAGAATAACGAGTCAACAAAGAATAATGAGTAACTCTGAATCAAGTTCATCTCAGAGCATTGATTTAGAAAAGAGTCAACTCAGTTTCAGCCTCCATATTATTAATGGCCATCATTTTAGAACTTTTAGAATTCCAAAAGTTTCCATGTACAAAATAAGCCCTATTCGTCGAAAATTGTAAAATATGAAGTTTTCAAATCTATGTTGCACTTGGTAGCAGGATGTTGTATTCTTTCTCAGAATTAGGGTAGCAAAAGTTGAAGGGAAGCCAGAAAAATGTCATGGATTTGTGAGACAATTTTCTCAGATGTTCCAGGCATATCCAATGGAAACTGCTGGATATACCAATTAGGAATAGTAATGGAACTAGTATTAACGGTAGACCTTAAGGAAGAGGTCAACTTAATATCACATGGATAAGGTAAATTAAAAAGGATCTGAGCCCTTGCTGTTTAAATTCGAAGTTGGCTGTTAATAGATCAAGACGGGAAACAATTCATGTAGCTGATCTCAGAATAGTATAAGACTTTTTCAGTAATGTAGCTTTGGTGCTAATAGCAATAAAAATTGTTAAAATTAGAGTTTAAAGGGGCATTAGTTATACCTTTGATTGCCAAAAGGTTACACACACAACTATAGTCAAAAGGCAGATACAATTTTGAATCATAGAAGAGCAGTATGGATTTTCATGACAACTTTTTCAAGGATATCAGCTATTCTGACGTTTAATGTCTTTACATCAGCCAACCAAAACAACCATGATTACTGCCCATGGGCTCACAGCAGCCCACAACAGTTCCTTATATGCAACCACCAAAAACTAAAAGTGATGCGGTCATCAGCCTGCTGTTATTGGACCATTTACTTTTGTTTTATCTAGTTGGGCATGTATTATTAGTGGGCTAGCCCAAAGCCCCTTACTTTTAGGGTGGTTGTTTTGTTCTATATATGGTTGTATTGTAAACTTTGGAAGGGGACGATGAATTGATGAAGTTCCTTAAGTTTTCCCTCTCCTCCCCTGTTCTCTCCGGTTCTCCCCCTTTCTTGCTGCCTTTCTTCTTCTTCTGATTCTCCGCTGCTTCCTGGTTCTGCCTCTTGCTGCAAATTTATTTCTCTGCTGGAACATTTTCTCAGTTAATTTCTACGTCAAAGTGGTAATAGAGCTAAACCTGGATTCAACAATCAAACTAAACAACTTCCCACCATCTTCACCAGTCTGCAACCTGTTATTCTGCTACACCAAACAACCGGCCAGTCGCACTCTAGCCACAAACAGCATCCAGTCAATGGTAACAAAACAAACACCTTCAACCATAAAACCGGCACCGCCTCTATTCCAAAAACCATCTCGCGCCACTATCCCACCACAAATGTCAGCACTCCCCAATATCCATATTCACCGACGGCATCCACTACCCAGCAACCCAATCACTGTGCAAAACACAGGCGAACCGAACCGAACCTCGCCGACCACTTCCACAATCGCGAGGTCAACACAGTTTCTCCTCTAAAACCCAAAGGCACAGGCGCTTCGACCTTTGAACTCACCGCCACAGAATTCACCAGTTTGGGTCCTTTGAGTTTTGACCCAAATCCCCTTAGGGTCTTTGCCTCTACTTTGTTATTTTGGGCCATAGTTAATGCCCTAGTCCTTGTAATTTGTCTTGGTTTTATGCCCGTGTTTGTTATTTTAAGAGTTATTTGATAGTTAAAAAAAAAAAAGAAAAAGAAAAGAAATAGAGTATTTTCTAATATTATTTGTAGTTGCAAATAGTTTTGTCCGATTGATTTGACACAACTACTTCAACAAACGAAAGGGAAGTTACTATTTTTATCTATTATTGGTTTATATTACCATTTCATTTTAAAATTGCATCAATTAAATTTTTTAGTTGCTGTTATTCTAGTCATTTACCTAAAATGACGTGACTGAATCCCTTGATTTCGTCGAAACCCCAATTTACCCTACTTATTTTACGTAATTAGATTCTTGACTAGTATTTGATCATTGCTTTGTTATTTTACATATATCAACATAATTAGCTTGTCATATCTGGATTTATTTAATCCCAATTTTTTTTTAAAAAAATGCTCAAGTTGTTATCTTCCATTGCTTGCACTTATTGTTCATTAATCTCTCTATTACACGTCATTTAGCTGCTAGTACAGTGCATGCGTAGTGGTGGTGGTCACTTCTAGTTTCAATACCTTAACCATGGACCCCTTATAATTTGATACACACCTCACAAATAACAGCTATCCAAATCCAAATAACTGCTACTCTTGAAGAGAATAAAGGCCTAGCTGCTAGTGTGAACAACTTTAAGCATATCCCTCATTCAACTGATGTTGTAATTCTAAAGTGTCCCATAATAAACAATATTGTCGTCGACAAGGTGATCAAAAATATTTTCGACACGATTGTAGGGATAGGGATCGGGTTCGTAAGGGAGGGAGGGAGAACGAGGCTATGTAAGGAGCATTTCTTTAAAAACATTAAAGTAGATGCTCCTACTTTCANTTCTTACTCAATGGAATGCCCTTATATAGGGGAATCGGCTGGTGACTGAGTATATCGCTCAATTTGAAGAATTTCGAATGAAATGTCACGTCATTGAGGATGAGGCCCGACTTTGAGTAGGGTTAGAGAAGATGTAAGAGATAATCTTAGGCGAGAGCTTTTCTTTTGGGGTGTCACTACTCTTGATCACACTTACTCTTTAGCCCGAAATTATGATTTGATTATTGGTACTCCATATGAAAAGCATGGTGACAACCGTGCATCCATCTCATCCGCGCCAATTCCTCTTAATTCTATCAGAAGACCATCTCCATCTAATGTTCCTCCCGTGTTGAAAAATAAGGGTAAAATCTCTAAAATTCCAAGGACTTCTTCTCACTTATAGTGCTTCAACTGTAAGGACTTTGGCCACATCTCTTCCAAATGTCCTAGCCGAGCCTTAGTCATTGAAGAACGAAAGAATGTAATAGATGAGCCGTTAGAAAATCTAGTCTATGAAGCTAAACTCAAAGATTTTGATTACTTGGATGATAGTGAGGACACCTCTATAGGTGGTATCCTAACTCTTCCTGAGTCTAAATATTATATCGCTTGTTCCCAACACCTTTAGACTACGTGTTATATGTCGTATCCTTACCCAACCCAAAGAGGCTATGATTTTACTAGTCACTTTTGGAGAACCCAGTCACCTATGGTTAGCACTAAATTGAAATTCTCCATTGCAGACCAACCTCATATGGTCAAACTAAAGTTGCCAACCAAAGTCTTAGCAATTTATTAAAGTGTGTAGTCCGGAAAATCTTGGGAATTGGGATTTGATCCCCCCAACAGTTCAAATTGCATATAACAATTCTGTGAATCGATCTCTAGGTACGAGTCATTTTGAAGTTATTCATGGTTATAAGCCTAGGAGGTCTTTAGACCTTATTCCCATATCCCCACATGTTAGTGTGTCAATGTCACTTGAGATCATCTTCATAACCATGCAAAATGCATCATACAAACTTCGAACTGATTTGCATAAACGACATTTTGAATTTAATATTAGGGTTATATTATATGCTCGTAGTGTTGGTCCTTATAAAATTTTAAAGCATATTGGCTCAAATGCATGTGTCATTGATCTTTTATCACATTTTGGCTACTAGTCTATTTTAATTGTTAAGGACTTCATTGCTTACAAAAGCTATTTTAACCACTCTGATGATCATTTTCTACCTCCACATCCTACACTGAATCTTTTGCTATGTCTACTCTAATACCATATGTTACAACACACAAAGATAAAATAAATATTATTTTAGATTAACAAATTGTGTTGACCAATGATAAATAAATTCATTGCTTTCTTTTTCGTTGGTTGGATCAACTTGATTATGATGGTACATGGATTCCCAGAGAGAAGACTTCAGCAGTGTGATCTATATTCGTTGAAACTTTGTAGTAGTCAGCAAGATCTTCCTTCGCCCACGTCACATTGGTTAGATTGTATTCTTGGAGATAATTTGCATTTGGTGTTGTCATCATTTGTTGAGTTTTGATATTTGGTTCATCAGAAAGACTATCCCCCGTGGCTTGACTTGGAGTATTTTGGGTATCAGATCGACTGCTGCCTTTTGAGTTTTGTCCACTTTTTCTCCCACCCCGGGAGAAATGATGCGGTCATCAGCCTGCTGTTATTGGACCATTTACTTTTGTTTTATTTAGTTGGGCTTGTATTATTAGTGGGCTAGCCCAAAGCCCTTTACTTTTAGGGCTATAGTTTTGTTCTATATATGGTTGTATTGTAAACTTTGGAAGGAGACGATGAATTGATGAAGTAAATTGCTAGGTTTGTTGCCTAAGTTTTCCCTCTCCTCCCCTATTTTTTCTACCCCCTTTCTTGCTGCCTCTCTATTCTTCTTCTGGTTCTCTGCTGCTTCCTGGTTCTGCCTCTTGCTGCGAATTTAATTCTCCGCTGGAACACTTTCTAATTGATTTCTACATCAAAAAGTTTCCCCTCCTTAAAACATCATCATTCCCTCAAGCCTGTAGGGTTTTCCAACCCTTTTTCTGCATTACTACAACCCTAAGCTATTCAAGGATATTAGGAGTCTCTTCCATAGTTCTACCCCAAACACTTAAAAAAGAAAGAAACCAAAAGTATAATTTACTAAAGAACGAAATCATTCTGTAAGGCAACTAACCCGATCCAACTCTCTGGGGGCAATCCTGTTACTATGCAGACCCCTGAGGACATTCTTGCAAGCATCAACAGCTTTATGTACCTGTATACAAATTAATTAGCTAGAAAGTCATCTATGAGGAGCAAAACACCAGGAGTAAATATAGATGGAGAAGCACACACCTTTCCAGGAGTGGATGTCACAGAGATTACATACCACCCAAGCTTCAACCGATCAAACAGGTTCAATTCAAATGATACATCGTACGTCAATCCAAGTGAATCTCTGACTGTTGTAAAGAGCCTATACAAAGACCAAAGAAAAAAATGATAGAAAACATCTATTTTTACATTTAACAAAGTCCTGTGTCCAATTGACAATGTTGAACCATGACTAAAAAAATTGCATTATCTATCCAAGGATATAGTCTAGATGCAAAGCATGCCAGAGGACCTTGCAAACTGATATTTTCCTATCTGACAATTGCCCGATTTTATACCAGAAGTTTTCCTTTATTAAATATTTTCCTTCCGAATAACTGGAGAAATGTTTAGTATAGTCTAACCCGAAGAGAAGCCCTTCAAGAGTGATAAATAATATATGGAATGCGGCTAATCCAAGTTTTGCCAATGAATGCAATGCAGACAAAAGAAATGTACTATCTCAACTAGTGAAGTCATGGATCAAACTCTTAGCAAGTTCGTAAAGAATGTGAATATAAGGACATTCGAGGGTACCAGCTCATTCGCAAGTAGAAACAAACGAAAGGAAGAGCTTTGGAAAATCCCATGAAAATGATAAACTATCAAAAATCAAGAGAAACTACACACAATTAGCAAAAATTATCAGAAATTTCCAATGATGATTGAAGCCCTATTCTCATTTAAAATTCAACTTCATATGTTCATGAGTTTCATCAGATGATTTTCTCCCTATTATAAGTTTCATCAAATGATTTTCTCCCTACTATGAGTGGTCCATATCAATTATTTTCCATTAAATTTCCTGACCATAAAGCAAGTTCAGGAAGGGTGCCTCACTTTGTTCATCATAAGCTAGTCTTACTACAAACAAATGTATTTGATAAGAATCGTTATACAAGAAACTGATATAGAAGTATGATAATGTCAATAAATAAGCAAAGCCGAAGTCCTCTAAGCACTTAGAGAAGGCATGTGTCAAAAAAAATCCAATTGGAAGACTGCAGCCTGTATATATGTGATTTTTAAGTTATATATGTTATGTTTACTTCACTTGTCAAGAAGTTTTAATGCACGGTAAGGCTGTTGAAAGAAGGTGCCATTCCAAAATGCACATTGCCGTGAGATAGAACATATAAGATAATTCTCTATTATGCAATCTAATGTCAGCCTCCATATAAATTACCTAGAGTTTATGATCTCTGCCAACAGTCCCAATGTAATAGCAAAAAACAATGGGTGAGTGCACAACCTCCCTTGCAGTTTCATTTCAGCATTCTCCAACTCTCCAGGCTGTGCCTCAAATTTTAGATGCTCATCTGGATAAGAATTCAACAACTCATTTTCTGGCACAAATTGAACCCTAGGAAAATTTATTTCAGAATGAAAGCATGTGATTTCAGTTTTATTTTCATGATTGAGCAGATATGAAAACAGATTTTTACTTACGTATGGCTCTCAAAGTGCCGTTATACAGTGGTGAAGAGATATTGATGCAAGTATATATCAAGGAATAGAATTTGAGTGCAGGAAAAAGTCACTTAACTCAAGCTACAGTTAGGAAATTATTTTCTTGAAGTCATCTCAATTATTTTTTGTCAATTCAGAATGGGATATGTTGTATGAGTTTCATGAAGTCATCCAAATGCACGCCAGCGCAGCTACTTTATAGGTAGATTGAGAAAGGCAGTAAAATGGGCTACCCTTTTCCAGAAGTTGTGTGCCTTCAAAGGAGATTCCAGAACATCACTAGAAGCTGAGGTGTGGATTGTGACTTTGATTTGGCTGCTTTATACTGATTTGTTATTTTAATTTGTGGTTCAGTAGTTATATTATGACTCATTTAATAGTATATTTTTTAAGTCTTTTAAGTAGGCCTTTTCTTGTTAGCATTGTGGATTATTGCTCTTTTGATTGCCTTCCATGTCATCTTTAAAGTTTCTTAATATGAATGGCAATTTTAGTATATATAAAGCTGGAGAGGCAGTTTCTATGTCATGATAACACCTGTGAATAATTGGATAGGCTCATGGAAAGTATACGAACTGGTAAAGGAATGGATTATTGGAAAAGTAAAGGAACATATTAGTGAATGCATCAATGCTGGCTGCTGTATCTTTTCAGAGAGTACACAATACTTTTTCTTCCCGTGTATTGACTTTTTAAGCCCACGGCTTTGATTTGTTTGAGTAAAGTCTACCCTGAATTATTGTAATACACGATTTTACCTTTTTCTGCCCACAATTTTTTAGGTAAAAATTGATTCTCCTGGTTGTTTTCTGTATAAATTTCAATGTCTTACGTGCTTATGTACAACACTTTAGAATATTTTTTTGGAGAGAAGTTTTGGATGTAATCTATTGGGATGGATTCATGTTTATGTCCATCCAGGAATTGCACATTAAGAGACTAATTTGCCGAATCTAATTTGAGAAAGTTGAAAACCTTCACCAAATAACTTATCCAAATGCATTCCATCAATGAAATGAGAACCCCAAGTCGGGAAAGTACAGCTTAAACTTCTATTGAGGAATATATTTATTCATATTTTATATTCAACATGTCACCTCATGCTTAGGCTGGATCTTTTTCATTCAAAGACCTAGATATGAGCCTTAATTTTAGATAAGAGTTTAATTTCAGCCAAGAACGAACTAGAGCTATAGAAGGGTTGGTTTAAATTAGGGTTGGACTAGTATTCGATGTGATTCTATTGTTAGAGTGACTAATAAATTCATAATCATATACCAACTAAAGCTTGAACTGTAAGGATGTGAAAGGGAATTTACAGTCCATGGAACTCAGATATTAGATCAAATCATTGTACTTGTAATATAAAGAATGATGGGTTACTTTAAAAACAAACAATAATGACTGAGATTATAGCTTCTAGTTTAGCAGGCGGAACTTGTATTGACTGAAGGTAATATAATGTTGCCTTAATAAAAATCTACAAGCTTGGACTATCTTTGATTCAATTTGAAGCTTGCATTAGTTTTCAAGTGGAGTCTGAACTTTCAAGCTTTCAGAGAAAAACATCATGATAATTCAAGCCAAGTGTGAGCAGAACCAAGTTTGGTTCCCTTTGCTTGATTTCACTCTCATAAAGAATTATGTCTATTAATAACATCAACATGGGCCTAAAATCTGTGAGGGTATAAGAGAAGCTTAAGCTTTCATGATCTCTCAACTTAGCTCAATATTTTTGCTTCAATTATCTCCATGCTATATGTATACAAAAGGGGAGGGGGGGGGGGGGGGGGGGAGGGAGAATTTTAAATAAATAG
>CAIGRN010075859.1:0-12742 GCA_903798345.1 Fraxinus anomala
AGATATTAAGTCTTGTTTGATTTAGCTAAGAAAGTTGAGAAAAATCTGAATTAAAATAACACATTTTATAGGACCAAATACTTTATCAACTTTTTTACTACACATTTAATCAGTTTTTATCAAACCTACTAGAAATTTGATTTTTAGCTAAGCCCCTTTTTGGTGGTCACTTTTTCTGAAAGAAAAAATGTACTGAATAGTGAATTTTTTGAGAATGTATGGTTAAAGATTTTACCTCTAGTATATTTTACTGTATGAATGCGTGATTAAAAATGAATCCGTAGAAAAAAGAATTTGAAATAATGAGAAACAGACAAACGCTAAACTTGACAAGAGCTAAATGTGATTTTTATAATATCTATATATACATTTTTCTCTGCAATGACTTTAAATTCATTTTTCTATATTAATATTGAGAAAGTGCATTCAACTTTTCTTTTGAGAATTTGTCATATGTGCAAAGAATCTAGGGAGAATCTACTTGTATTATACCTTATGTAAAAGGAAGATTAATTGATTGAGTTGTAATTTATAAAGAAACAAGAAAAAATTCAAAGTGGACCAATTACATAATTTTTGGATGCTGTGGAAAAACTTACCGTAATTTTCAAGTATCCTTTTTCAGACGATAAGATTCAAATGAATGCACATGACGCTCTTCAATAACTTAAATTTTTAAATGAAATGATTAAAATGGCCTCGGAGCTACGAAAAAGAACTAAACTCGAATCTCACCTCCACGACGTCACCCGTATATTAAAATTGTGAATATGTTAAAACTTTTAGTAAAGAAAAAATGACTTGAAATGTCATGTTGAGTGCAAGATTTAAATAAATAGATTTTAACCCTAAATGTTTGAACTTTTAATGAAATAATAATAATAATAATAATAATAATAATAATAATAATAATAATAATAATAATAATACCAAAAAGACAGTTTTTTTTTAAAAATGAATGTATTAACCTTTTATGTAAAACTTTGAACTTGATCATGCAATTAGAGCTTATTTCCCTGGCTAAGTTAACAAAGTTGGACCGAGATTCACGACTGAGATCCTCTACAAAAGAAATAGTACAATAAGATGCGAGAGGGGCCATGATCTTTACAATAAGGTTTTGATATTAAGAGAGGGAGCTCTAGAAGTGAAGTTTCAAACACACACACAGTCTTGATTTTAAGTTACCAAGATTCGTAGCTGCTTATAAGCAATTCGTGTTCATCGTAAGCTCTTGACATGTGTGACAATTATCAAGATCGCCCTGAAAATGCAAGGAAAAAATTGAATACTATGGCATAACATATTTCTAGGGTGCTTGTATATGTAAAATACCTCCCTTGATAGTGACAAGAAATACTATAAATTCTAATGCTAAAGAAGAATTAATTTATTACTAAGGATTATTTATTAATTTAGCAACCAATAATTTCTATAAACAAATAAAAATGGCCGACTTTGTGGGCTTGACACCAATTGCCAAGATAAACAATGCAAATGTTGCTTAATCATAAGCCAATAATTTCTATAAACAATATAAATGGCCGACTTTGAGGACTTGACACCATCTCCAAGATAAACAATGCATATTTTGCTTAATCACGAGCCAATAATTTCAATAAACAATGCAAATAGCCGACGTTGTGGACTTGGCACAATTGCCAAGATAATGTCCGGTGAACATACCCGTTCAGTCGTTCCTGGACATTATAAAAATAAAAATTAAAAATTAAAAAAATCCATGTGAATTGCCCTTCTTTTTCAAAATGAATAAAAAATTATCAATTATTTGGACTCCGTGTCCCATCTATTGTTTTTAAATTTTAAGTGCAATGCACGACACGGCAGAGCCAAAATCCTATAAATCATGTCATCGTGCTTTTCATTGCTGATGTTAAGCAATTTCCATGCCATAGAGACTGAAAGACAAGCCATCGGATTGAATTCTTAAAAATCTTCTTAAGAGTACAAATTTAGGTTTCACAAAAATCAAAACGGGAAGGGCAAAAGCTTTCCCAGGGGCTGCTGGAGCGAATTTGGACGTTACTTTCGGTCATTGGCAAATAGGTAAGTTTCCATGCCCTTAGAAAAGAGACTCCTCAATAAGGGATTCGTATAAGCTTAACAAAGATAATTTTCTGGATAGTGGATCAAAACTATTAACAAAATTAAAATTTGTTTTAGTAAAAGCATAGTTCCATTCTTTAAAAGTTCATTTTCCCTCAAAACATTTTTTTTTATCACATATTCACTCAATAAAAAGTTGGCTCATGAGCTAGATGGAGCCAGCTTACCATAATGGGTAAAATATGCTATTTTCAATTTAAAAAGTTGATGACCGCAAGCGGCTCGTTCGGCTCATCTCATAGGAGGGCAAAACTGAAAGCAAAGGAGGAACTACTGCTTTATTTTTAGCATACACTGTTCAACTCATACAGTTCGATTAGTCTCAATTTGGCTCATAACTGGATCTTTTCCTTTTACTGGACGGCCCTTGTTCCACAGCAATCATTTTTCATGGTCAACTAAATGGTTATGCCGGTTGTTACTATTACAAAGTATCTCTTATCCTCAAACCAAAGTACACCCTCCAAAATATGTATGCCGGTTGAGACTACAAATGATTCCTAAGTCTCAACCAAAATAGTCAATGATTAATTCACAATCTAGAATTAAGAAAATACAAAGTACACCCTCCAAAATATTTATATGTGCGTAAAAGAAATTGACCACATATTCCTCTTCTATTTAGGAAACCAGAAGCTCACTTATAGAACAAATAAATTAAATTCATATTCTGTGCATGACAGTACAAATTCAATACATATTTTATGTAGGACAATATGAAGTTAACTTTTAACAAATCTCCACTTTGATTTTGAATTCTACAATGCCATCAAATTCAATTTTTCCTTAAACGTTTCCTTTTAATATATTCTATATCCTTTCATATTTCTTTACAATTATTCTTATCGCTTCAAAAAAATTCTTGCATATTCTGTTAAGAGTAACTCTTTATCATTTTGCTATTGCATCTCAAAGTAAGTCAAGAGAGGAGTCGCTAGGAAATGAGGGCAATGAAAAAGTGTCACGGGATTTAGTTAAGATGAGAGTGCTAGAAGAAACTTCGAAGAGAGAAAGTTATGATGCAAATATGCTGCCACAATGCAGAAAGACAACCACTAGTGATACAACCTTGGACGGATCATTTGGTCCGAAACATAATTCAGTTGGGACGAGCAAGATTGATTCAAATCTAGTCCAACCAATTGAAACAAAGAGTAGAGATTTAGACTTTTCCTTGCTGCGACTAAGGGAGAATACAAAATATGATCGTCAGCCTCACTCGTCACGGTCTCCATACATGCAAAGCTATGAACATTTTTTTCTCTTCTTGTTTTCTCTATTAATAGTTTGTTTTATTCGTGTGTTGCTGCGAAAACTTTATTTGATTTTGTCATAATTTTATCTACATGCTCTTTATTTTTAAGTTGGTATTTTTTTGTTTCTTGGAGAGATTGTTATTAGTTTTTTGGTAGCTTGTGGGTTTTCATTTAATGAAATCTATAACTTTCAATTGGTGTGTTGAATTTCGAATTTTTGCTCTCTTTAAGGTCAGTGGCTGAAAATTACCTCCACTTGCTAAAAACTTATCAAATGTTACTTAAATATTTATGACATGTAATTAATATTGTTGTTGGGAATGGGGACGGACCAATCCCTTAAATTTGCACAGGATAGTTGTTCGAAAAAAATAACATATAGAAAAAATATAAAAGTAAGACTAAAAATTTACGGACTATCAAACCTTAAATATTGTAGAAAAAATAATATTCTAAACTTTATTGTAGGCACCTTTTTACTCTTTAAACAATTCAAAAAGAGAACAAGAAGATAAGAATGCTAGACTTGTAATTTTTCCTTGTAAAAGCATCAAATCACGTGCCCAAAACAAAGAAGAAAAATCAAATTGAATATTTAGAAAATATTGGCCATGTACGTCACCTAATTTTGGTTGTCAAATGATTCTTCCAATTCATTTATTTACAATTCATGACACTGGAATCCTTTTCTATCTCCACATGATAAATGATGAGGTGTTTTACACACTTATTTATGCTATTAATCTTCACAAGTAATTGTTATTTGAGCAAATGTTTACCCAAATTAATGTATTTACGTTAGTTGTAGGTAAAACCCAGACTTGAATGCAATTGGAGAAAAAGGGATAATTTAGAGTTCATTCAGAATAATTAGAGACTAACCGGATTGCAGATGATTGATAAGTAGTATTAAGAAAGTAATCGGAAGAAAATTACAAGTTTCTAGAGTGACATTCAACTTATCAAAAATTTGATGACTAAAGTACATAATTTCAGAACTAAAGATAGGCCAATTTTGTATGATTGTGAAGGTTAGGGACGAATATGGAAGCTTTCGAAAGTTGCAGCAACAACTAATTTTGTCTTCGTCGTTGGAATTGTTGGCGGGATGTATCCCGCCTATTTTTATAGTTGTTTTAGTGACCAATAGCGTGGTCGTTGAATATGAACAACCTTCAGTGACCACAATTTGGTTGTTGATGCGGCTCTTTACCAGCCAATACCATTTGGTCACTAAAGGACTTCCTGCCAAGTTTTTTCTGGTTACTTCAACGACCAACAACGTGGTCGCTAAATATGAGCCTCTTTCGGCAACCAAATAATGGTCGTTGGTGCGGCTCATCACCAATCAATATTGTTTGGTCGCTAAAAGACTTGACGAGATGTACCCCGCGTATTTTTTTTTAGCTGCTTCAGCGACCAACAACTTTAAATATTGTGGTCATTAAATATTACCCGCCATTAACGACCGAACATGATTTTTGGTGGTAGTAATCAGCGACCAAGCGCCTTATGGTCTCTAAAACCATTGGCGGGAGAGGTCCCTAAAATATCCCATTATTTTATCTCTTATTATTATTATTGTTCATTAGTTTAATTTCTAAAATATAAAAGAAAAAAAAAATAGAACCAACTGTTTGCCCTAATCCTAATGGCCTCGTTCTTCCGCCCCTCACGGCTCTGGCGATTCCTCCAGCTAGCTACGCCTCTCTAACCCAGAATCCCCTCTACGGCGAAGTGAGAGAGACTTAGAGAATCAGTATCCATCGAAAATGGTGACTTACCAGGTTTCTTCCTACTTATTATATGCTTATGTCAAGTCCAAGTATTGATACGATCTATGAAGATTTTCGTGGAGACTCTCAAAGGTACCCACTTCGAAGTCGACGTTAAACCCGAAGACACGGTTAGTTTTCTATTCTCCTTTATTTTCTGTTAATTTTTTCATATTGATTCGCATATTATCTGCAGCGTTTATTTTAATGGGTTTTTTCTTTGACTTTTTGGTGGATTTTTTTTATCGGATTTAAGTGAATTTTTTTTTTTTTTTTGTTTCATGAGTGATTTTGGTGGGTAGTTCTGTATGTGATTATGAGTGGGACTCTAATTAGTTGCTAAGATTAATTTAGATTTAAATCCTGGTTTTTTTTTTCGGTCTTATTAATTTAAAAAAAAAATTTTTTTTCGGTTTTGAAATTATTAGATTAGTTGTTCTAATTGATTTTATGCTCGTTCTTTTTATACAAGTTATTCTGAGAAAAGCATATCTTACGAGGTGTGAGCGTCAAAGTAAAATTTGTTTGCTTTTAATGTATTGGATTGCCCGATTGTAGGAGGTTTATCTATTGCTGTGATGTGCATCATCATCATCCTCAGAGAACTTTCATTATATATATGTTGTTGTCTAGGAAATTGAGGGATGGACTGCAAGGTTGCTTCCCTCTAGGCAGGTAATGTATAAAAAATATTGTACATTAATATTTGGCTGATGATCAGTTAGAGAATATTGAGCTATCAACCTGGTCATATGATAATATATATGTTCTCCACGTGTTACTTTATTTCATGGAATAGTATTTTGGAGGACAAACTATCTCTTATTCAAAACTTTTATTAAGATATCTTCAATTGATACGTGCAAGGTTACTTTTGATCGAGTCTTAATCGAATGTGCCATGGTGTTTGGTCAGATTCTTTTAGGAGTCGAGTGAAGGAGAAAGAGAAAGTCGAAGCATGTGTCACCTGCTATTCCTCCAAACTCAAGCAATGGAAGCCCATCTCCTTGTGGGCAAGGATAACACACTAATCAATTACACATTCCTGTCTCAACGCCTTTTACAACTCAGTTTGATGTAAACATGACAACTCAATCTAAGATGTATCGACTATTAATACTTGAAATATGTGCAATACAATTTTACTTCTGTAGTTATATCTTTCTTTTTAATTTTTATTTTTTCGGATTATCGAAATTGTTAATTTCAACTGCCTTTTGGGTTTTTAAAAATTGAAATATTGGATAAAATATTAGCAAGAATAAAAAGTATTGGATATTAAAAGATTGATATCAATGTTCACCGACCAAAGATTGGTTGCAAAAGGGTGCAAAATCAACCAATTTTCCCTTTAGCGACCACAATTTGGTTGCTGGATTTTAACTATTAGCGACCAACATTGTGGTTGCAAAATAAGTTAACATTTACCGACCACGAGATTGGTTGCAAAAGACATTGACTATGATGAATCAACCAAAACGACTTAACCTTTTAGGGACCAATTATTGGTCGCTGTAAAGTATATGTTCAGTGACCACACTTTATTGGTCGATGTAAAGTTTCACCAACGGTGAATTATCGACCAGTTAGCAACTACAGTTATTTAGTCGCTATAGCACTTTAGCGACCAAAAAATTAACCTCTAGCGACCAACAAGATCCATTTTTTTTTTTCTGTAGTGTTTGTTGCTGTTCATCGCAGTTTGCTTACTGCAGTGGACCGTGATTCGTTCTACTGTTGAATAATTTTTTATTATTATTTTTTTTTTACTTTTCTTGACCCGTTTGACTCCTTTTGGGTGCACGATTTTGAAGACACGAGAAAACTAGAGATGATAAGAAAAGAAAATCAAGGGAAAATCATTTCTTGGGAATGGAGATTTTCTTAGTGCAAAATCATCATTTTTCTTAGTTTTTCTAGTTAAATGTTTGAACAGTTACTAAACATTACACGTTTTCACGGTTTACTCATGCAACTTTTGAAAGCTTATTAGTGGCCATTGAACTTAGATTCGTTGCATTCCATTGCTCACTGAATGGATTCGGTCCATGGTTTTGTCTAGGGCTACATAAAAAATCGCAAAAATGCAAATCGAACTGAAATAATTGGTTTGGGTCCACGTGGACCTGGGATTTGTTTTTCCTCAAACCGAATTAAATCGTTTCAAATTGGTTTGGTTTAGATTTCAATCTTCAAAAATTGCACAAAATCGAACCGAACTGTAATGTTTTTTTAGAAATAATTTTATTAAGTTATAAATTTTGTAATTTTTACTTTTCAAAAAAAAATAACAGTTTAACTATACAAATTATAACTAGTCCAATGAAATAATCATATAAAGAAAATTAAGTTCATTATCATTCGCCTATGGTTTTTTAAGTCTACAAAACATGCCTTGACTCAATATCTAAACTAAACTAAAATTATTTCCAAATCTTATTAAATAAAATACACACACACACGACAATCCAATTCATAATTCAACAATGTTACGATAGCAAATCACTCTCCCAACTTCAGAAGCCCTAACATAAACTCTCATTTCTCAAATATTTGATACTTGTCTACCACTGTTGAACAAAATATGATTCTCAATTGCAAATCGCCTGTCGCCTTTTGCCAATTAGTTTAATAATTTCTACCCGAAACACATCTTCCTCTTTTCTTTCTCGATAAGTCTCAGATTCCTATTCAAGTTATTTTTGCATTGTTCTTTCTTTTATTTGTTGTTTTGAACTTACTGTACACTTTTAAATTGTGGTTTGAGTAATAAAATGACTGTTTGTGTGCTTAGGTCATTAATAAATTTGTTTGTGTTTTGGAAGGAACAAAGAATAAAGCGTATTGATTGTGTGAAAAATGTTAAAGTCCTCTAACTAGTACTATTACCTTTTAGTTTTTCAAAGTAGTTAGAGATCGAAATTTCTCAATTTCCAATAAACGTGAACTCTTTCGTTCTATGTACATCTAAACATATTATGTTCAGTCTTTATTTTTATCTCACTAGCAAAACGAAAGGAATTTTAACCAAACTATTACAACAAAATTTGACCCTTTCTTTACCAACCACTATGTAACAGTATTGTTATGAATTTCGGATCACAAGATAACGAGGACAATGAAATAAAGACGAAAAAAAAGAACACAAGAAGTTCAGAGGATAAGAATCCATTATAAAATCAATATCTTTATGTTTACAATATCAAGATTTCAATAATCAACTGAAATCTAGGCTCTCAAGAATGTTTTTTCTCAATTCTCTCAATGTTAGAATGTTATAATGATATTATAAGCTGTGACCTATATATAGGAAAACCCTAGAACAAGTTTTAATAGAAAAGAAGTCCAAAAATATGTCAAACAGACGAGACGGGCTTGGGCTGGAAAAAGTTGTGGCTCGAGCGATAGTCAAACGACAACCCCTCACTCGAGCGAGGGGCAAGCAACAGTCGGGCGGCGAAATCTCGGGTTGTTTTTCACCAACTTCAATCAAGCTTCCAGCTAGCCTCAGGCTAGCGAAAATGCGGTAACTTTTTTCTCCGGTCCATAATTTTGATCTCTTCAAAACCACTCCAATTTAGACTCCAATACCAACTAGAATTTGGGTCAAACTACAACAAATCTCCACCTTGAACCAANGTGATGACTTTTTCCTCCGGTCCTTAATTTTGATATATGCAAAACCACTCCAATTTAGACTCCAATACCAACTAGAATTTGGGTCAAACTACAACAAATCTCCACCTTGAACCAAATTCTAACACAAATCACAACTCAATCAATAAACACCGTTCCTCTTCCAAATAAGCTCCAATGGACTAAATCAATGACAAACACTTACTAAGTTCAAACAATGCTCAAACTTAGAAATAAGAAGTTTTGTCATCATATCAGTAGGATTATCACTAGTATCAACCTTGCTCTTTATAATATCGCCACGAGCAATCACATCACGCACAAAATGATACCTCATATTAATGTGCTTAGTCCTCTCGTGAAACATCTGATCCCTAGTCAAGAAAATTGCACTCTGACTATCACAGAAAACTGTAGAGATCTGCACGTTTAACTGATTTCACCAATTAATGATCTCAGCCACAGAGCCTCCTTACATGCCTCTGTAATGGCCATGTATTCTGCTTCTGTTGTAGACAATGCCACTGTATTTTGATAAGGAGCTTTCCAGCTGATAGCAAGCCTCCAGGGGTAAGCACATATCCTGTAAGTGATATTCTCTTATCAAGATCTCCTGCATAATCTCAATCCACATAACCTATGACTCCATCTTAATATCTACCAAATGCAAACAAGCATTTGAAGAGCCTCTCAAGTATCTGAAGATCTACTGCACTGCTTTCCAATGTTCTTTTCCAAGATTAGCCATGTATCTGCTAACTGCACTAACTGCATGTGCCAAATCAGGTCATGTACAAACCATAGTATACATGAGCCAACCAACTGCACTGGAGTAAGGAACCCGCGACATATAATCAATATTTTTGTCTAACTGTGGACACAAGTTAGATGATAGTTTGAAGTGGGCAGTCAAAGGAGTACTGATAGCCTTAACTTTCCCCATATCGAATCTTTCAAGCACCTTCTCAATGTACCCCATTTGACTCAAATATAATATGTCAGCCTTTCTATCGCTCAAGATCTCCATTCAATAATCTTCTTTGCTACACCTAAATCTTTCATGTCAAACTCCTTACTGAGTTGTAATTTTACCTTTCTGACCTCTGCTTTATGTTTGGCTGCTATGAACATATCATCAATACATAATAACAAATATGTAGATCCATCACTTTCCTTTTTGAAGTACACACAACTATCATAATTACATCTATCAAAATCATGAGTAGTAATGAATGAATCAAACCTTTTATACCACTTCTTGGTGACTGCTTTAATCCATACAAGGATTTCTTCAATAAGCGCACATAGTCTTCCTTCTCGGAACAACTATCATAATTACATCTATAAAAACCATGAGTAGTCATGAATGAACCAAACCTTTTATACCACTGCATTCGTGACTGTTTTAATCTACACAATGATTTCTTCCATAAGCACACATAGTATTTCTTCTCTGAAGCTATGAATCCCTCTGGTTGTTGCATGTAGATGTTCTCCTCAAGTTCTCCATGTAAGAATGTTGTCTTGACATCCATATGTTCAAGCTCCAAATCATTTTTAACCACCACTCCAAGTAAAGCTCGAATAGAACTATGATTCACAACTGATGAGAAAACATCTGTAAAATCAACACCTGAAATTTGATTGTAGCCCTTTGCCACCAATCTAGCCTTATATCTAGTGTCTTCAATTCCTGATGTGCTTTCTTTTCTTTTGAACACCCATTTACAACGAACCACTTTCTTAACTTTAGATAATTTTATCAAGTCCCAAGTGCTATTTTTGTTCAATGACTCCATCTCCTCTTGCATAGCAATCATCCATCTGCTAGAATAACTGCAACTGACTGTCTCTGAATATTTATCTGGCTCCTCAGTAGAATCAATATCTTCAACCACATTCAAAGCATAAGCAACCAAATCTGCTTCCCCATACTTTTGTGGAGGTGTAAGTCTCTGAATATTTATCTGGCTCCTCAGTAGAATCAATATCTTCAACCACATTCAAAGCATAAGCAACCAAATCTGCTTCCCGATACCTTTGTGGAGGTGTAATCTATCTGCAAGGTCTATCCTGTGCTATAGAATAGTGTGGTGTTGGCAAAGCAGGCAAGATATTACTTTCTGTCAACCCCAAACTGGACTCATCTGTAGTAGACCGTTCTTCAACCTCTGATTGTTTTTCTGAACCAATTTCCAGCTCCACCTGAGTTAGATAATTCTGATCTTCAGTTTGATCAGAGTCTCCAAGAGATGAACCACGAACCATAGAAAGTTAATCAAATACCACATTCCTACTAACAACCACCTTTTTAGTCTCTGGACACCGCAACTTATACCCCTTCACACCTGATTTATACTCAAGAAAAGTGTACTTTCTAGACCTAGGTTTCAACTTTCCATTATCCACATGAGCATAAACCGGACACTCAAAAAATTTCAGATCAGAATAACAAGAAGGTTTACCAATGGCAATTGAGGGTAAATGATTAATCAGAAAACAAGTTATAGTAGCAGTTTCAGTCCAAAAAGATTTAGGCAACCTAAAATTTGAAAGCATACAACGAACCTTTTCTATCAAGGTTCTGTTCATCCATTCTGCCACACCATTCTGTTGAGAAGTTCCGGCACTGTCAAGTGTCTCAATATGCCTTCAGCCCTGCAGAAACTATTGAATTCATCTGAACAAAACTCCAACCCATTATCAGTGCGTAGACATTTCACTTGCTTTCCGGTCTGCTTCTCTACCAATGTTTTCCACTTCTTGAAGGTTCCAAACACATTAATCTTCTGCTTCAAGAAAAATACCCAAAATTTCCTGGAGAAGTCATTAATTACTGTCAACAAATAATAATAGCCACATTTAGAAAATACTCTAGCTGGTCACCAAAGATCTGAATGGATATATTCAAGTGTTCCCTTCGTGTTATGTCTTCCTTTAGTAAATCTGACTCTCTTCTGTTTTCCAAAGACACAATGCTCACAAAATTCAATTTTACTGGTCTTCTACCGATCAAGAACTCCCTTTTTACTCATCTCAGTCATTCAATTATCACTCATATGTCCAAGCCTCATATGCCAAAGTTTTGTAATTTCATCATCCGTTAAAGAAGAAGTAGAAACTGTTGTATCCCCAATCACTGTGGTACCCGTACAAAATGTATAGCTGTGTAGAGTTTTTATGACACTTCATGACAACAAGAGCACCCTTGCTCACGTTCAAAACTCCACCTTCTCTGATGTATCTGTAATCCTTTGAGTCAAGTACACTCAAAGATATGAGATTCCGCTTCAGTTCTGGAACATGTCTTATACCTGAAAGTGTTCTGACAATTCCATCAAACATCCTGATTCTGACTGTACCAACTCCTGCAATCTTGCAAGGTGCGTTGTTTTCCATAGTCACAGCACCTCTCAAAACTTTTTCATATGTAGAAAACTAGTCCCTGTTAAGACACATATGAAAAGTAAAAGTCGAGTCAAGAACCCATTCATCACTAGATTTAGTATCTCCGTAAGAAATCACAAGCAGCTCTCCACCACTTTGCTCATCCTCTACAACATTAGCCTCTGCTGTATTAACATGTTGCTTCCCTTTCTCCATAGCACCAGCAGCTTTATTTCTATTTTTCAAAACAAAGCAATCGCTCTAATATGCCCTTTCTTCTTGCAATAATGACATGTCTTCTCAGCATGTTTAGACTTCGATCTACTCCTCACGTTTATGTCATTATTCCTGTCTTGATTCCTCTCATGCACAACCAAGCCTTCAGCATGATTCTCAGATCCTCCAACAAGATGTATCATATTCTCCTTAGATAGTAAAGTATCATAGACCTCTTCCACGGTGAGAATATCCCGACTATAGAGAGTAGTATCTCTAAAAGTCACATATGATGGTGGCAGTAAACACAACAACATTAGAGCCAAATCCTCCTCGTCATACTTA
>CAIGRN010075866.1:0-29819 GCA_903798345.1 Fraxinus anomala
ACATACGTAATTATAGTAATCGCATAATTTAAATCAATCAATCATAATTGTATGTAATTATATACATATATAAATGTATGTAATTATAATAATCATATAATTTAAATCAATCAATCATAATTATATATAATTATATGTACGCATACGTAATTATAGTAATAGTATAATTTAATTCAATCATAATTATATATAATTATACATATATAAACGGGCGTAATTATAATAATATTATAATTTAACTTAATCAATCGTAATTATATATAATTATATATTTACACATGCATGGTAGTTGACTTATTTAGGAACGAATCTTCGTAACTTATTTTTCATATATATATATATATATATCATATTCATATTACATACACCTACATCCATATATATAAATATTCATATCATATATATAGTTCAGGAAATTGTACTTGCAGTCCCTCAACTATTGGCCGGTATGCAATTTTATTCCTTAACTTTCATCATCTAGCACTAAGGTCCTAATTTTCATAATTAACGACTATAAAATATTTTGGGGGTATTATATGGGATGATTGTTGCTGCAGCTGGTTGTCAGAGCAAGTTGGGAGTGATCAGATTTAGAGTTGATTTTTCAGCTTCCCTTCCAGTAGTACAGTTTTGAAAAGATGTTCTGTGATAAAAAAAAATAAAAAAATGGAATGCATGTGAAGCTCAAAGAGGACATTGTTATTTTGAGAGACATGAGAATTTTGGTTATAGTCGGAATGTTAGAAGATGTTTAAGCTAAAGACTTTTGGAAGTATAAGGAGAAAAGAAGACAAAATGACCAATATGTTTAATTGATAGACCCTTATCATTGCTTATGTGAACCTGAATGTGGTCTATTCTATAGTATTTTGTCTTTCCCATCAACTTTGCAACATCAGCATTGACATGGTGAGTCTCCTGATTCAGAATACTTGTTTGTACCATTGACAAGTTGAGGGGCAAGCATTTCTGTCACTTGACCACTCCCCCCCTCCCGCTCTCTGGATTTTGGAATTGAGAGTTGCTTTGTTGATGTTAAAATTGAGATCAAAATGTTGTAGCAGTTCAGTACTACACAACCTTTTCTTTAAAAATGTTGACATTGAGGTCTGTTTTGAGACGAAGAACCTCTTACACTGAAAAATTGGCCTCCACAACCTCTTCCTCCTCTGTTACCAAAAGCAAGAATTCCTCTTGTATTATTCTGAACGTTATTCCTTCCGCCAAAAATTTTCCTCCCAAAACATTCTGACCGCCAAATTTGAGTTGAAGTTTGAATCGACACCATGGAATTTCTCCTTTCCTGCTGTGAGTTCTGGCCCGAAATATATGCATTTTGGCTGTGGTTGGAAGTGAAAAGTCCATTTCCTTTTGTTTCTTTTCTACTCTTTGCTTATTGAGCTAACAATAGTGACTCAATGTCTTCAACTGAGTAGGGTTCTGTGTGCAACTCAATTGAAAGACTAAAGGTCTTGTATTCTGCTGATAGTTCTTCAGAATGGCATCAATATGTTCTTTTTCAGTCATTGAATGCGCTACTATCTCTTGATCAATAGACCTTCTAATCTTCAAGATATTCATTCATAGTCAGGGAGGTTTTCTTGGGGTTTCTCAATTAAGTTTTGAAATGAGAATCCAAAGGGCAATGCTACCATACAGTAGCGCATCAGCATTGCTAGTTCTTGAGAACTGAAAAATTGTTGCTCTTAATATGGTTCTCCATTTTCAGCTTTAAGTTGGAGAGTTGTAAACTATGAAAATTTCTATCTTGGTTGATGTTTTCTTCCAGTGTGATGACACATAATGTAGAATCTGTTTCTTTTGGTGTCCAATTGTTCAATAAAAAGATTGTCATTCTTATTTGATCCTTCTGACATCAACATTTAGGAACAGAAAAATAAAACTTCCTATCCCTGCATTATTATGTTACAAGAATTGTGTTGTGTCAAAAATTTTAATCTGGTATGTATAGAGTTGAAAAATGTTATTACAATTGTGTTGGTAACATGCTCTAATGTCAGTGTAGGATGAACTTCAAGAAACCATTATCAATGGAGGCCAACAAGCAATCGGACTTTAGAAGCAGGGTCCAGAGATTCAGCTTCCTGTGATGGGCATTGACGTGGGTACTTGTTATTGATGCATGGGTGGTGGTGGTGGTGGTGGCATGTGGTACGCCATTGGAACAACGTAAGGGTGTTGATGATGTCCTGGAGGAATCATAACAGGAGTGCCAACTGCAGATGCAATGTGACCAGGAGCAGCAGCAATTGGATGCCCTACACCGTACATGCCTAAACCTTGCATGTTTGATTGGTTCCTGTGCTTAATTGCAGGAGAAAGTGCCGCTGCATTGGTCGGATTGGGGTTCATCTGTTGTCCTGTAATCGGTGCCTGATGAGATGCCACATCACCATTCACACTAGTGATGTCATGGATGCTGGATCTCCTTCTGTCTCTGTTCATGGAATTGAGTCGAATGAAGTACTTCTGGGCATGGCTTGCAACTTGTGTGGGGGTTCTGGATATTACGAAGTTTCTCGAAATGCTTCTCCAATCCCCTTTCCCAAACTTGTCCAGACCAAGCAAAAATAACCTGGTAAGAATGAACAGCTCACTTTCAGCATGCAAACTTATAAAACTTTAGACTCGAAAGTAGAATGTATCTTCATTAATGAAGTCTCACTACTAGTGGCTCGTACCTATGCTCTTCTTCTGTCCACGGAATCCCTTTTCGGCGCTCTTGGTCCGCCCTGGATACTCCTTTACATGCCTGACCCATGCCAGTAGAGTCGTGGCCTAGTCCTGAAAACCCACAACTGGATTGTCCAATGGAACATGTACCGGGACGCAACCCTTGATGATGCTCCTTGGTTGATGAGGATGTTTCCTCTCCAATATAATTGGGTAATGGAACATGTCCAGCTTCGATCGCATTTACATCTTCGACAAGAAGTTGATAATGGTGCTTCAACTCTCCAATACTTTTTCTCGGAACCATCGAGGAAATCTTATCCCATTGATTCTTGGAGTCCTCTATCCAGTGCATTGCAATGGCATTTTCAAAAGCTTTCTCTTCTTCTCTGCTCCATACCACTGAAGAACACGAAGTCTCCATGTTTGAATCTGAAAAAACACAACGCCAAAACTGCAGCAAGTGTCAATGGAGTTGGTTGTTCTTTTAAGCTTAGAGAAATGAATAGAATGGTGCACAGGATAAGAGGAAAAGAAGAAAAGGAGTGTAGGATAAGAATGGGGTATCAATGCATTAATGGTAGAGGACCACAAGTAAGGTTGAAGGGATGGGCTGATTTGTCGTCATCTTATAATATCATGAATTTAAATTTAAACAATTTCCTTCTCTGGCTACAGCTTCATATTCCATTATTTCAAGTATTTTGTGGTATACTTTTAGGAAAGAACCTAGAAACCTATAACTACATTGTGATTGGAGAAAAGTTAGATAGTATACAATTTTATTATTTCCCTTTATAGCTAAAGTTTCACTTCGATCCATTTTAAAAGAATTAAACTTTATACGCCATACATTATTATGTTGTGTTCATACAAATGAGACGACAACGTTTACAATAAAAGATCTCTTAAATATACCTATTTTGATTAATAAATAAAATCAATATTTGGAAAAAATGTTTAAATATAAAAGTTTGTAGTTCAATCTCACACAAAAGTCTAATTTGATAGAATTGTGTGGACTTGTTTGGGTTGGGGAGGGACATGTTCTTAGGTTGTAATTCAAAGTCATTCCACTCTGAGTGTGCAATCATTCATAGGGTGAACGAGGACAATTACGTTGAGAGTGAGGCCCCAAAGAATCTTTTCTAATATGCCATTCATCACACACTATCAGTAAGCGTGTTCACCACAAATATTGTTAAAATCGTTAGTTGAAATATTTGATATTACATTTTTACGATCTCAGAATGATAAAAACAACTAAAAGAAATTACAACTAAATTATCGCAACTCAATTATATCGAGATATTAAGGGTCATACGGGATCGTGTGAATCGCCATTATCAAAGTTCTAACAAAATTGTTTCTTCAATTTGAAAGATGCTTATGGACATTTATTCGTTAGATTAATACAATAAATAGTATAGTCTAATCGAATATAGTTTTCATTATTGACTTGTTTTTCTAACTTATTGTCAACAGAAAGTGCAAAAATGAATGAAAATCATTAATTAAGAAAAAAAATAAAATCTAAGCTAATAAAAGTATAGTGCGATTAAATTCATTTCATTGATTAAAGCACAATGTGTGTGCACTTTTTTAGACTTGTGTTATAATAAAGGATACTAAATGAAATCTACTTAGAGCCCGTTTGAACCCTATTTTTATCAAATAATACATTTTAAAATAGTAGATTGAAATAGAATGTGTGGTTAAAAAATAAGGAAAAAAATTTGGATTTGGTTATAAAATTATTTTATTGAAGAATATGTGGATGAAAAAAAATGTATAGATAAAAATATATTTTGGAAATAATGGATGACTAAATATCTTGACAATTCTAAAATTTAAAATCTCGTTTCTGGTACTAGTCTACATTTTGAGGTGAAAATAAAATTCATCTATCACAATAAACTTTTTTTTTTTTTTTAAATGTGATCATTAATCATGCAAAATGATTATAGTGCCTTTTATTAAAATGTCCTTTAAGAAATCTCGATAAAGTTGACGAGATTCTAGACAACTATATTGATGAGGAAGATTACAGTATTTAAATGGACACAGTTTTCTGTTGAGACTGAAAAATGAAAATTGGCATTTAGAATTAACATTTTAGACTATTAGTCCATGCGTAATTTAAAGTGCGCGTGTTATACACAGTGGGGGACGCGATTGGTAATGATAAGACATTTTCGCAGGTTTTGGAGTTTATTTTGTAAAGTTCATATGGTGTGTACGTGGCCTTCTCTGCCTCTCTACTTTATCTATTGCACTGTTGGTCCCCTATATAAAACTTTGTTGTATTATCATCCCTAATGTATGTTTATTTATAACATGGTCCCCAACCTATTTGTTTTCTTTCAAAACACGTCCCTTTTGGACACTGATTTCAATTTTTCTCTAAAACAAATAAGTTCGGGACCTGTCGTCCAGAAACATACATTAACAAAAGGATTTTAACAAAGTGTTAAGATTGGAGACCAATAGGCATTGTGAAATTTCCCCTAAACTAATAAGTTTTTCAACCTTAAATCAATCATGTTATATGTACATCTTTGTTGAGATTAAGTTTGACATTATTGTGTGGTGACTGTTTTTTATACATTGATTTTAATAATATTTTGAACAATGAATGACACATATTTTGACAATACATACAATGTCAAACTTAATGTACATCGAGTGTGTACAACTAATCTAATCCTAATATTAACCACAATTTGATTTTTTTATCTTAACCTTTCTTTCAAATCAAATTTCAAATGCTTCTCTAATATTATGCCCCCATTTGAGTCACCTTTTTTTAAATTAAATTTTGTAAAAAGTGATATGTTTAAAGAATGTATAATTATAAAGTGTGTGTCTGTATATTAAATTTACGTGTAAAATTATTTTATTGAAAAAATATTTAACTTCTATTTGTCTATGAAAATGAGTTTTAAAATAATGAATTTTTAGAGAATGTGTGATCAAAAAGTAGAAAAAATTTGAGTTTACATGCAAAATATTTAATTGTGAAAATGTATGGTAGAGAATGAGTTTGAAAAAATGGAAGCTATATATAAAATTTCTAACTTATACACAAATTAATTTCCAAATTAATTTTTGATTTTTCCAAAGAAACTAATAAGTTTGATCCAATTTTTGCAGCATTATCTTAACGCGGGGTATTCGTGTACATGCATACACAATTAGAGAAAGTTAGAACAAGTCACTCAATAGTGTCACAAATGCTTATTCATTTTGCTTGATTATATATAATAAATAAAAATTGAACTACCCACGATAGCTCCGCAAATAGAGAGGGAGGTCTTTGCGCATGTGTATAAAAAATTAGAGCGAGTAAAACAAATCACTCCACCATTTGTTTTACTTGATTATACACAATAAATCAAAATTTACCCTCCTTCCACCTCTAGCTCTATAAGTAGAGAGAATGCGTAACTACGCAACAAACACACGCAATTACGGTGAATTAGAACAAGTCACTCAATAGTATCACTAATAATTATTCATTTTACTTGGTTATATTAAATAAATCAAACATTACCCTCCTTCAATAGTTCCACAAGTAGAGGTAAGGATGGGGGTATTCGCGCACATGCACAGTGGCGGATTTAGTATGGGCGCAGTGGGGTGAGTTGCCCCCATACTAAATTTCAAATTCAAGATTTTGTACAAAATATTTCAAGATTTTGAATAAGATTTTCAAAAAATTCTTTATAGTTATCGATTATGCTCCCACAATTAAAATTTTGTACTTGAAGATTCTACTCCCACGATTTTAGTAATAGAAATTTGCCTCCACAACTCTATAATCCTAGATCCATCCAGACACGTTCATACACAATTAGATTCAGAACAAGTCACTCAGTAGTGTCACTAATAATTATTCATTTTACTTGCTTATTTATAATAAATTGAACTTTACCCTATCCTAAATATTCCTCTCATAATCTTCCAAACACTAACAAATATGTCGACGACAATGTTCGAGAGGATGGACAAACAACATCATTCATAGAGTATCAAAGTAAAACCGAAAAGAATAAATAATGAACACTGTTTCACATTGCCTACTTGTTTTACTTAGTCTTAATAACTAATCATACTAATCTTAATAACTAATGCTCTCCATCTTATAATTAATTCTTATCTAAATACAGTAATGGAAGATTAAAAAAAATTTAGAAGAAATTGTACTTTTTATGTAAGCATGATTGACAACCACATGAATATCCAGGACCGCTAACCACCCTTTCCTTCCCGCCCCCTAGCTACAACTATGTCGCACTCCCTCTCGGGCACTGAGATCACTTGTTGGGAAAGTATGTACGATAAAAATTAGTTGAAGATATCTTTTTCCAAACAATTAAATGCAGAAAGTACGTAGACTTATCGAATGATTGAGACTCCTGACAGCACAATTTCATAAAGTGAAAATATTTGTCATTATCTATTGCAAACTCTTTGAACAATCACTCCCAAGATACAATGTTCGAATCATTTGTGCAGTAGAACTCTCAAGTTTTGCTCCACAACAAAATAAAAGCAATTCTTAAATCGATTTTACATAAAAGTACATAAGATGAAATGATTTCAGTATGATTTTTCCAAGAAAAAGAAGAGGTATACGCCACAAACTATAACTTCCAACTGTAATTCATAATTTGACAAAATAAAACCGTGAGATTAATTATTCACTAACCCACCTAGTAAATGCCCTCAACTGCAATATTTTATTGGCTAATTTGACAAAAATAAATCTGAACATAACTGAAAATAATAAAAATATATATTTTAATCAAAGAAGTTCAAGGCCCAATCATGGACTTTTAATTATTTGTGTGGAATGTGATTTGATCTGTACCTCCTACAAAAATTCTACACATTTTACTACTCAACCAACTATCGCAATGTAATTATTTCTTTCAAATAAGATATATGATACATATCTAACAATCTCCACATGAAAGAAGGAAAAGAAAAAAAATTGTTATGGAGTATGGAAGAAATCATCGAGGATTAGGTGTCATCCAACTTCAATTGTAGAATAAACTAAGTCTTGAAATCTAGAATTATATGGATGCAAATTAAGACAAGATAATAGACACATGACTTATATGATAATAATAGAGTTCTTAAAGTAGTCATCATTCCGGTCATGAATTTTCATAGTTTCTTTGAGTGTTGTAGAGAATTGTCCTCAATTCTAATAGAAAGTAGCCCTACTGCCACACTCATATAGGTGCTTCTATCAAAAGTAAACTATAACTCAACACCGTTTTAAATAACAGTTATAGAATGCATTAAGACCCTTAGCTCATCCTCCAATCAATAAGTTAGTACTACTAAATCATAGGGGGAGGTTTGGAAGAAATCCAATGTAGTACCCCCACACACCACTCCAATAATTTGTTGTCCTATTGAACCTTGTCCATGGGATATCTATTCGCAAGGTTGAGTTTCATTTATAAGTGATCTAATTCCTATTAGGCTTTAGCCCTCACTATCGATGTTTTTTCTGAACTATATAGCTAAACCTTTGGTTAACTGGTCAACGATATTCACATTTGACTTCACAATATCAATAGCTATGATCCCATCCATAGCTAAAGCATAGTATTTTTCCTCTTGCATATATGTCTAGACTTTCCATTGTAGGAAGAATTTTGAGCTCGTGAAATGATTGCTTAACTATCTCAGTAGACAAAAATAACTAGAAGTGATTTCGACTACAAACAAACATCCATAAGGAAATGCCTTAACCATTCATCATCCTCATGTGTCTTATCATAGCTACGAATTCAGACTCCATAGTAGATCTTACAATACAGGTTTGCTTTGTAATTTTCTAAAATGCAACACCACCTATTAAAATAAATACGTAACCACTTGTAGATTTATTCTCATTAGTATATGAATCCAATTAGCATCACAATAGCCCTCAAGTACAATAGGAAAATCTACAGTATATCTCAAATACCTTAATACTCGAATAAGTGCAATCCAACGTTCACAATTAGAATTACTAGTATACCTACTAAGTCTACCAACAACATAGGTTGTATTAGGTCTTGTACAATTCATGAAATGCATGAAACTACCAATCACTCAAGCATATTCTAGAGTTGAAACATCGGGGCCCGAATGTTTTCTTAAAAGACAATTTGGGTCATAAGGTATTTTAACAGGAACACAGTTATATTGATTAAAGTTCTTATGCACTTTCTCCACATAATGATATTGGGTTAAAGTAATTCTTCGGTTTACTATTTTAATTCCCTTAATAACATCAGCAAGACTGAAATCTTTCATAACAAAGTGTTTTTTCAGAAATTGTTTAGTCTAATTAATCATATCTAAACTAGTATCCATAATCAACATATCATCATAATATAAGCAAATAATAACATAATAGTTTTTTAAAATTTACTATTTATATTTATCAACTTCATTTATCAAATAACCATTTGATGCCAAAATCATATCAAATTTTTCATGTCATTGCTTGGGAGTATGTTTAAAGCAATAAAGATATTTTTTACGTCTAAAACAAATCCCTCACGTTGGTTCATGCAAATCTCCTCTTTTAAGTCTCCATTTCAAATTTAATAAGAACATATAAAGAAGCAATCGCAATTAACATCCTAATGGAGTAATCCTAGTCACAGGTGAATAACTATCAAATAAGCAAACTCCTTTTTGTCTATATCATTTAGTTACAAGTCTTGCTTTTAACTTATTAAATGAACCATTGGGCTTGAATTTTTCTCAAACCACCTTTTACATTGATGGTCTTACATCCTTGAGTAGTCTACGTTACTCCCAAGTATTATTAGATAAAATAGAATCATATTCATTATTTATGGCTTTCTACCAAAAGACGGAATCTGTGAAGACATAGTTTCACTAAAAGTACTAGAATCATCCTCTACCAAGTAGGTCAAAAAGTCAGGATAGATGGTAGTCCCTACTATTTTGCTTCTCCTAATTTCAACTTTTTCTAATTCAACAGGCTCATCTATAACTCTAGAAATTACACTAATAGAGTTACGTGGTCCTTCAAATTTTTCTTTAAATGGAAATCGGTTTTCAAAAAATTCAGCATCTCTAGGTTCCAAAATTATGTTCTGATTAATAAAAATATTTTTGGAGTTAATGACTAAAAAAATGTAGGCATTCCTATGAAGTCATAGCCTATAAAAACACAAACCATGGTTCTAGGGCCAAGCTTTGTTCTCTTAAATGCTGGAATCGAAGCTTTAGCTAAATATCACCACACTTTAAGGTATCTATAAGGTATTCTACCCTGCGACATTTCATAAGGGGAATTATCATTTTTTATTACAAGATATTCTACGAAGAATATAACAAGTAGTAAGAACAGCTTTTCTCACATGTTAAAAGGCAATCCACAAGGATTTAGCATAGAAATAAACATATCCTTAAGAGTTTTATTTTCCATTTAGTTACGCCATTTGATTGGGAAGATTAATGGGGAGTAATCTCATAAATAATAACATTATTAAAACAAAATTAGTCATCACTAGTGTATTCTCCTCCCCTATCAGGTCTTAAAACTTTAATAATTTTATCTAGCTTATTTCTAAATTCAATTTTGTATGTATAAATTTTAGAAAACTTCCATCCATGCACTTAAGAAGTTAAATATAACAATATTGAGAATAATCATTTATGAGAGTAATATAATATGAATAATGCTATTGTATATAAAGAGTTACATAATAGTTTATACGCAGATAAAGTGTCAAAAAGAGGGTGAGAAAGTTATTTTATTATTTGGTTGAAAAAATTGTGACTCGAACATATCTCAACACATCATGTGTATGTAAACTATTATGTAAATCATTATTTATATATAGCACAACCAATATAATATTTATTTCTACTACGAGTAACATGTAATTTTAAATCACACGTATCAAAATGTATTGGACTCAAAACTGAAGTAGTTCTATCAACTTTAGGAAATAATTTTCTAGCATACATATATTCAATACATGTTTCACATTTTGTAATTGGAAAAATATAAGTCTTACGAATGTTTGTCAAAATCATTCATCTTTTTCATAGAAGCTACTAACATGTCCAAGTTTAGTAAGTCACATATTGTAACAATCAATCAAATAAACATAAGAAGCAGATGTTTTATAACTAATTATAGAAATATTGAGTTTAAATACTCTTGTCTGCGTACCCTTTGTCAAATAGAAATCACAATTTAATAGCGCATATTTATTATTCTCAAATACTAGCGTAAAACCCCCTTTTGATTAAAATATAAAAAGATACTAGATTTTTCCTAATATCAGGTACATAAAGAAAATCCTTCAAACCAATGATATTTTCTGAAGTAAACCTAAGCGTCACGATTCCTTTTTCCTTAACATTTGAGGAAGAAGCATTTCTCATGAACAAGATGTTCTCTATCACTAACAAGGCTGAATAAAGAAAATGCACCTCAAACAAATATGCTTGGAAGCTCCAAATTTGCACACTAGTATGTCATGTTACTTATTAAATTTACTTCTATCACCATTGCACATAAGTTTACATCCTCTCTACTACATGTGTCAGATTCTTCACAACTTTTCCTTCTTTGTCTCCAATCATTTGCAAAGTAATCTGGTTTACGACAAACAAAACAATTACTAGTATTTTTATTTTTAAAATAGGGTTTAGACCAATTATTTTTCCATACAAATTTCTTTCCCTTACTTTTTTCCTTAATGTTGCGACCCTTGGTAAAATTTCAAAGAAAATTCTTACAAGTAGAATTTTCCTCAATAAGAGTAGCCTTGGTACCCAAATCCGGTATGTCCATATATTCTACCGTCCTATTATCTTTCTCAATTCTAATTCTAATGACTAGATCCTATCTTTTCTCTTATGTTTTAAACTGTTTCTATACTCTTTCCAAGCAGGGGAAATTTTTCAAAAACAGTAGACACTTGAAAACCCTCACAAATTTTATACCCATCAACAAAAATTTCATGAATAATAATATGTAGTTCTCCAACATAACTAACTACAGTCATAATATCATCCACCGCAAAATCGAGAGATTTTCCACAACAAATTTCTTAGTTCCAGAATCTTCACTAGTATATTTCTTTTCTAGCAAATTCCATAATTTCTTAGTAGGTTTACAAACCCAATGTACATATAAATCTAACGATAAGCACTTCAAAATGTAAATTTTGCGCATATAGTCCTTGTGTTCCGACCAAGTAAATTATATTTTCTGTATTAGTAGGTTTATCAGCTACAATAGCCACAAGTTTTGCAAATTCAATAACATCAACCACTTTAAGAGTTGTCACATAAATCCTAACTTCATTTGTCATCTAATAAAATTTTTCCCATTAAACAATTTAGATTTTTAAGAATATTTAGGAATTGGAGTATCCATCACAGGCATAGCAACTAACTAAAAGAATTTCACTTTAGATTGTAGGATAAAAAAATAATTGAGGATAATAATATGCAAAAACTGGGCAGACTTATTGACGATTGAGACTCCTAACAGCATGATGTCCTAAAGTGAAATTATCCGTCCTTAACTGTTGCGACCTCTTTAAACAATCACTCTCATTATACAATAATCGAATTACTTATGCAGCAATCACAAGTGATTTCCATGACTCTCAAGTTTTGCTCCAGAACATAATAAAAGTAAAGTAATTCTTAAATCGATTTTGCATAAAAGTACATAAGATGAAATGATTTCAGTGTGTTATTCCAAGAAAAAGAAAAGGTATAGGCCACAAACTATAACTTCCAATAGTGATTCATAATTTAATAAAAGTGGATTTATTATATCGCTAACTCTTCCAACAAATACGCTCAACTGCGCTATTTTACTGGCTAGTTTGATAGAATTAAATTTGAACATAACAAAAAATAACTACAATATAAAAAATATTTATTTTAATCAAAGAAGCCCAAGGCCTAATAATGAACTTTTAAATACATGCGTGGAGTGTGATTTGAATGTCAACCTCCTATACAAATTTCACACATTTTACCACTCGACCAACTATCATAATGTAATTATCTTTCAAATAAAATATATAATATATTTCTTACAATCCCCACGTGAAAGAAATAAAATAATTTGATGTGGAGTATGGAAGAAATCATGCATGCGGTGTCATTCAACTTCAATATTTTGTCTTTGTATATTCTATCAAGTTTGCCAACTATAGTGGAAACTAAGTCTTGAAATCTATAATTATGGATGCAAACTTAGACAACATAATATACACATGACTTCAAAGATAATAATAGAGTAGTAATAGTTGTGATCATTCCTACCATGAACTTTCCCAATTTCTTTAAGTGCTCTAGAGAATTAATTAGCCTCAATTATCATAGAAAGCAGCCCTACTTCCACACTTAAATATGTGCTTCTATAAAGAATACCATGTATCTAAACACCGCACTAAATAAAAACAATAGAAGCATTAAGCGCCTTAGTAATGCAGTTGGTACTACTACATCATAGGGTGAGGTTGGGAATAAATCCAATGTAGTATTCCCACAAACCACTCCAATAATTTGTTGTCCCATTAAACTTTGTCCATGGGATCTCCGTTCGCAAGGTTGGGTTGTTAGTTATAAGTGATCTAATTTCTAATAGACTTTAGCCCCACACCCTCGACGTTTTTCTAAACTAGCTCTCTAGCTAAACATTTAGTCAATAGCTGATTTGACTTCACGTAGTCAATAGCTATGATCCCATCCTTAAGAAGCTGATGCATAGTATTGTTTTCTCCTACAACGATGTCTAGGTTTTTCATTGTAGGAAGAATTTTGAGCTCTTGAAATAGCTGCTTTACTGTCACAATGGACATAGATAGCTGGAAGTGGTTTGGACCACAAAGGAATATCTATAAGAAAATTCCTTAACCATTCAGCCTCTTCACCTGCCTTATCCAAAGCTATGAACTCTGATTCCATAGTAGATCTCGCAATGCAGGTTTGCTTNGAACATCCACAAGAAAATTCCTTAACCATTCAGCCTCCTTAAGTGCCTTAGTATCATTACTTTAGAACCAGTGCCTAAGCAAATACAAGAAAACAATAGCTAGATAACTTCATTCAAAGATCTGAATTCAGACTCCATAGTAGATCTCGCATTGCAAGTTTTCTTAGTAGATTTCTAAGGTACAACACCATCTACTAAAACTAAAAATACATATCCACTTGCATATTTACTCGAATTAGTATATGAATCCAATTAGTATCACAATAGCCCTCAAGTAAATTAAGAAATGTGGTTTCATTTATCCCCCAATCTAGTGTATATGACACGAATAAGTGCATCCCAATGTTGACTATTAAATTACTAGTATACGTGCTAAGTCCACCAACAACATATATTATAGAAGAACTTGTACAATTCATGAGATTACCAATCATTCTAGCATTTTTTAGAGTTGAAACACAAGGGCCTGAATATTTTCTTAAAAGGCTACTTAGGTCATAAGGTATTTTAGCAAGAACACATTTATATTGATTAAAGTTCTTAGGCACTTTCTCAACGTAATGAGATTTGGTTAAAGTAATTCTTTGGGATTTTTTACTATTTTAATTCCCACAACGTCAGGAAGACCCAAATCATTCATGTCAGAGTGCTTTTGCAAAAATTGTTTGGTCCAATTAGTCACATCTAAACTTGTACCAATAATTAACTTATCACCAACATATAAGCAAATAATCACAACATAGTGTATTTTTTTTTTTTTTTTTTTAATTTGCTATTTATACATTTGTCAGTTTCATTTATCACATAACCACGAGATGTCAAAATTGTATCACATTTTTCATGTCATTGCTTAGGAGCTTATTTAGTGCCATAAAGAGATTTTTTAAGTCTACATACATTATGATCCAAGTCTCCTACAACCAATCCCTCGGGTTGGTCCATGTAAATCTCCTCTTTTAAGTCTTTATTTAAAATAGAGTTTTTGACATCCATTTGATGAATAATAAGATCATATAAAGAAGTAATCACAATTAACATTCTAATAGAGATAATCCTAGTCACAGATGAATAAGTTTCAAAGAAATTAACTCCTTCTTTTTGTTTAAATCTTTTAGTTACAAGTCTTGCTTTAAACTTACTAATTTATGAATATTTAGTCCTTATGTTCTCAGTTAGGTAAATCATATTTTGCTTTATCCCTCGGTTTATTAGCAATAATAACCATAAGTTTTTTTTTTTTTTTCAGATTCTATAACATCAACCACTTCAAGAGTTATATCAAATAAAATCTTACTTCATTTGTCATCTATTAAATTTTTTTCAAATGAAACAATTTAGATTTTTCATAATATTTAGGAATTGGAGTTTCCATCCAGATATAGCAACTAACTGAGGAATTTCACTTTAGATTGTAGGGTAAAAATTAGTTGAAGATACCTTTTTCCGAAACATTAAATGCAGAAAGTAAGAATTATGAGTGATATTGGTAAGAAATTTAAAAATGATAGCTTTTCTAAATTCTATGAAAAGTATGGTATTTCTAATGAGTTTTCTGCTCCTAAAATTCTTAAATGGTGTGGTGGAAAGGAAGAATAGGTCTTTATAAGAGATAGCAAGGATGATGTTGAACAATAAGAAATTACCTTTTAAATTGTGGGCTAAAGTTGTAAGCATTGTATGTTGTATTCTAACCATGTGTCTTTGAGAATAGGTACTTTGCAAACTCCCTATGGGATTTGGAAATGCAAGAAACCGAACCTCAAGTATTTCTACACATTTAGAAGCAAGTGCTATGTATTAAATGACAGGAAACACTTGGGGAAGTCTAATCCTAAGAGTGATGATAGTGTATTCATTGGTTATTCATAAAAAAATAGAGCCTATAGAGTCTACAACATGAAGACTCCAACCATCGTCGAATCCATTGATGTCAAAATTGACGACATTGATGATTTTTCCTCTTATTTGCAGGAATCTAGGATTCATAATCTGGGAGAACAAATTCAAGATAATTAGAATATTCAAGAAAATTCTGCTACAGATTTAGGTAGTAACAATCAGATAGAACTATCGGTACCAAGTTTTGAAGATCCTGCACTCGCTATAGAGGCATCAACTGGATGAAGACAATGAACTGCAGAACAAAAGACAATCTCCTACATGGATCCAAAAGGCTCATCCTCTAGAGAACATTCTTTCAAACTTTGGAGATGGAATAATGACCATAAAGAGACTTGCCACAGAACTTGAGGATGTGTGCTACATGTCATATATTGAACCCAAAAATGTGATTGAAGAACATGGTGATGAATCTTGAGTACTAGCAATGCAAGAAGAATTGGCTCAATTTGAACGAAAAATGTAAGAGAGCTGGCACCTCGGCCAACTGATACAAACATGATTGGAACAAAGAGATCTTCATCCCACAGGCTAAGATATTAAGATGCTGATTATGCACGAAATATGGATGATAGGAAAAGCACATTTGGAGGTTGCTCCTACATAGGTATTATTATCTTAGGGTTAAATAAGAAGCAAAACTCTATATCCTTGTCTACAGTAGAAGCTGACTACATTACTATCGTTAGTTGTTGTACACTGCTACTCTAGATTAAGCATATGCTTAGTGACTATGGTATTAATCAAGATTCTATTATTTGTATGTAATAATAATAGTGTTATAAGTTCAACATTCTAAGACTAAGCACATTAATATTCAACATCATTTTATTAGAGACTTAGTTGAAAGGAATATAATTGTCCTAGAATACATTCATACTGAAGGACAAATGGTTAATTTACTTCTAAAAGGCTTTAGATACTGTTAGATTTGAAGCTTTGCGAAAAGCCGTTTGCATATGCGTGATACATTAAAAACCAATTCGACGTACGTAAAAAAAATTTTTTTGTTTGATTTGTGTGTTCATTTTGTTTGCATGTGTTTTTCATTAATGTAAAAAACAAAAAAAAAAAAAAAAAAAAAAAAAAAAAGAAAAAAAGAAAATTGGAGCTTTTCTTGCAAATGTCACAATATGTGAATTTTTAATTGGTTTGTAGTTATTGAGATAAAATTGGAATACTCAATCAGTGTGGTGTGCTCAATTTAACTTATGGTAAATTAATGTAAGATAAGTACACCATAGGACATTGTGATTACTTCAATTGCGACCATTTATTGTTCATTGGATGAGAGGACTACCACCATGGGTGTGTAAAACCATCCTTGATGGTGAACATAAGTCATTAGAAAAGGGGTACCTCTATGGCTGTATAAAAGTCTACTACATGAATTAAAAAGAGTGTGAACTACAAGAAAATTGGAAAAAGTCAACATGTGAGCATTCAAAAGGATATTGGAATGAGAAAATAATATACATGTCGAAGCCTAGAACACACATGTTTTTATTTACATAGACAATTCCAGGTGATAATTGGTTTGAAATACACTTATGCATCTAGTTACTACAAGTATCAATTTTGGTTAGGGCATGATTTATGATTGATTGGTCTAAATGGTCATGCCACACACTCATATCCTAATTTAAGAATCTGAATGGAAATTTCATGATTATCTTGATGATTTTAAGCTAACTGTGAAATTGATTTGATTGTGGAATTTGATAAAAAAAAAAAAAAAATATGATGATTGATTCAATTTTGTAAATTTCACTATTTTGTATGTTTGACTTGTGTGGACTTTTCGCAAGTTTTCTGATCAACAGTCTAAGCCGAGCAGTAAAATCTTGCCTCGATGATAAATGGAAATTGATCTCCATCTTTAGAAATAAAATATGCATGGTATATGAGGTGGTGTTTCAGCCTTAATTGGAATTAAATGGAATTGAAGAACTTCCCCCTTTTCAAATCGAGAATTTAGGACTAAATTCCATCATTCTCTAACAGATCTATCAAGATATCTCTCTGCACTTGATCTATTTTCTTCCGTGTTTCAAGTTTATTTACAGAACAGCCTACTAAAGCGAGATCAAGTTTGACCCAGTTGAGAAAGTAAAGAAAGATACTGAGACCCCAACACTAGACTGCCAATTTCAGACCAACCTTCTACGTGCCAAGAAGTCCACTAATTGGCTAGTTCCATCATTTTGACTTTAACTCTCTGATCTAATTATTTGCTCCCTAACTTTTTATGGTATGTTTTTAATTTCAAAAGAGGGGGAGATAATAGTAGATTTTACTTTGTGATGTTGGTGAAATTTTGATAACAAAAACATGATTGCTACGATGGTTGCGTTATGGGGGACATGATGTGTGATGAGTTAAAAGGTAGCATGGTGTGTAATGAGAACTCACTAAGTGGAAGTAGTTAGTTCATGTGCATAATTTGATCGACACTCGATACAACACACACACTCACAAACATGACATTAAAAATTCAAAATTGGTTTTTGAAAATAAGCTAAGCCAAAGGGAAAGATTGTTTAAAAAATATAATTAATATATTTTTACACATTATTTTAGTTGGCTTACGTAATATAGATTGATTTTTAAATGTCAATGACAAGTGATGAAAATGTGAAAGTAGGATATCCAACCAGGCAGTCAGTCCTAACTGACTCGGGTAAAAAGCAGATCCGTCCAAAAGTTCTGAGGCTACGGATTTTAGAGCTTTCACACCCCAAAACAGGATGCAATCTATAATTTCAATATTGCAGCTTATATATATCTTCTCTTATCATTTTAGATATTATTTGATAGGTTAATTAATTAAATTTAAGAAAATATTAGTTTCATATTAAACTTTCCTTAATTTTATTTATTTACATATCAATGAAATCTTTTAATATATGATCTCATTCTTACCGATTTTATTGTGTACAATTTTAGGTAAGTTAATTTCATGACTTGAAAATGACTTTACACAAGTAAAGGAAGAAATAAGAGCAGAATCAACCGGTTTGAAAAATTTGTCAAAGTCCAGTGACCAAGCAGCCACATGTTTTGCCATCTTTTAGCAAGGGCGATCGGACTTATGCCTTATTGAATAATTTCAAAGTCTGCTCTTGAGAAAGAATTGTGATTCTTAATCCAATTGGTGGTTGCGGTCGAATACAATAGTGAAGTGACGATAAAGTCAAGACCGGGGGATAGTCAAAAGAAGAAGAAAACGAGAAAGTTCTCCTTATATTTCTTTTGATTGTTATTTGTTAATTTTGCGAAATTACATAACAGAGACTGTCGTATTCTTGATCGTTTGATTTTGGTGGATTGATTTACTCGTAGCATAGGGGCCTATGGATGTTTTCCTTCGGGGTTTACCACGTTATATCTGGTATTCATACATGTTAATTTTTTCAATTGCAGATTTTTACCATGGAGCTAGAATATGTAACCGGTTGTGAGGTTCCAAGAGGTTTCTTATGGACCTTGATGTGGTACCTTCAGCACTCGACCCCATGACACTTTATTGTAATAATAGTGAGAAATTGTCAACACTAAAGAACCTAGGATTCATCATCGTGCCAAGAAAATTGAAAGAAAATACCACATTATTAGAGAGATTCTACATAAAGGAGACGTATTGGTTAGCTAGATTGCATCAATAGATAATTTTGCTGACATGTTTACTAAGAGCTTACTAGAAAAATATTTATGGGCATCTCGAGAGGCATATTCTTGATATATCACATTTAATCTAAAGGGCAAGTAAAGGAAATGGGAGATTGTTAGTTTAATGTCGTTATAGTAGTATTTTGTAAACAACATTATAAATTATAATTCAATTCTATCTTTTATTCACATATTTCATTTGAGTTAATAATCTAAATTTCTATGATCATGCAAAATATTACAAATTATATACTTGACGGGTCAAGTATAGTAAGACACAATTTGTGACGTGATCAAAACATATCATTCGCAATTGGTAGATAAAGTTGAACGTTTTATGTAGATAAAATTGTATTGTTCTTATTGATATTTGTTTATATCCTAGAAACAAAAACAATGATATGTTTCTCTCACATTGATCGAGACCAAGTAATTGACTTATTCGTGATCGCCAGAAATAAAACTCCACTTAACCATCAAATGATTCACCTAAATCTTAAATGAGCAATATACCTTCAGTTGCTAGTTCAAATTTCAATTCTGCCCAAGCCTAGCTTTCCAAAGTGAAGTAATCATTTTATCCATGACTTGACTCCAATCACTAGCCCATACACTCCCATTTTTAATAAGATCCTGACTAATAACGAAAGTTTCATAAGGGGATTAGAGCATGTAGTCCTATTTCTAATAGATTGACCCTATGCATCTCCTTAACCAAATCCATCCACTATATCCTTCCCTACCCCCAATTGTTCCAGAGCAACTACAAAAAGATTCTTTAACCAAAAAGAACTCGGTGTCAATAATTGAAATCTTGATTGGAAGACTGTTCGTGTTAGGTTTTATTGTAATTGGCAAGTCTGTGAACAAAAAGGACTAAAATTAATATGATGTAAAGGTCAAGGAGTAAGTTACAATTTGTATAAAATGAGTTGTATAGGTTCTAGGGTTTGAGTGTAAAAAGATGTGAAAAATGGCACCGCAATTTCGCTATCTCATCACCATTCTTCGCTCAAGTGGCAAAAACATAAACATCATCGCTCGCCCGCCACCTTGTCCTCGGTCGATCGACAATCTGTCGCTAAGCCGTCGCTCGAGCGACGACGTCATCCAAAAAGTTTTAATTTAAATTTTTAAGACTTTTTATCTGGCACATTCAACCCTAAACCTACTGTATAAATATCAGATAGCCTCTGAATTTCTAAGGTTGAACATTGAGAGAACACGTATTGCTCCACATCTTCTTCATCAAATTCATCCATAACTTTCAACCCTCGTAGTTTGATTTGTTCTGGGCGGTGAAAACATCATCTTCATTTAATCCAAATACCAAACTGCTTACTTCCTAAATATCTATCAGAGTTTTGAAAATTAAAGAAAGATGATTGGAGTTCCAATTGTTGTTGGAGATCACGAAGTTCTTCATTGATCTATAGGAAGTAGACGAATTCATAAAGTTGGGAGTTAGTGTAGGAGCACACAATTTAGGAGGGTTTTGAAAATTGTATCCAGGAGTTGGTACAGGGACACGCAATCCAGGAGGGCTGTAGAAATTGCAGTCGGGAGGTCAGAAAGTACTATTGGTAGTCGCATCTGACGAACTGTAGGTTTAAATTCGTTTATAGTGGATTTTTGATTTCAAAGTGCCCGAACTTTTTACCCAGTTGGGGTTTCTCCGTGATCATTATGTGGCTATTTACTATTTTCATATAACTGCGGTAGTTCAACATAGAGAAATTGAATTGATTGATTAACCATATAGAGATAATTAAGAGTGATTTGTTGCTATTTAATTATTAGTTTTTTCAATTTCGCATAATCGCCTATTCACCCCCCCCCCCTCTAGGTGTAATTTAGGTCGAACTTCGTAATTTCAATTGGTATCAGAGACACATTTCGATTCATGAACCATAAATTAATCTAGATGAGTCAGTTACTATCCGTGCCTCTTTTTTTATGGAAGCAACCATGCATACTGAAAGTTTTGAATGAGAGCATTCCTTAAATTCTTAGATGAGAGTATTTGGCTTAGTGTTGTGAATGGTTAGGCTGTAGATGGTTAATGAAGTAATCCCCACTCCCATTGCTAATTGGACTAGAGCAAACTTAGATGAATGCACCTGGAATAGTAAAGGGCGTCATGCCCTATTTATTGTTGTATCTGCACAAGAGTTTAGGAGAGTGTCGATATGTGAAACTGCAAAAGAAGTTTGGGATATTTTAGAGACCACACACGATGGAACCAAAATCGTTAAGAACTCTAAATTGGAGATATTAACCTCTAGGTTTGAAGAAATTAGAATGAAAGACGATGAATCGTTCGATGAATTCTATGTAAAACTTAATGACATAGTAAACTCTAGCTTCAACCTATGTGATAAGATCCCCGAATCCAAAAATAGTTAGAAAAATCCTTAGATTCTTACCTGAGACGTTTAGACCTAAGATTACAGCTATTGAAGAGAATAAGGACTTAGATACGGTTAAGATAGATGAACTTGTAAGATCACTTAAAACCTATGAACTCACCATATTTTAACCAAAGAAATTTAAATCCATAGCCACAAAAGCCATTAGGGAAGAAGAGAGTGAGTATACTGACGCTAAGACCCTTAGGGACGACAAAATAGCTTATTTCGTTAAGAAATTTAAAAAAGTTGTGAGAAATAGGAGAAAACCTCAAGGAAAAAAGGTGTCTTTAGTAGATTCCCGAAAGATAAGCTTGATAAGAGTAATCCTAGGAGTTCTAGTAAGAAAACCCAGTCGCTAGATGCCATGAGTGTCAGGGTTTTGGTCACAATAAGAATGAATTTCCTAACATCAGCAGTGAATCCGACTGATGATGAATTAGATTAGAGTGTTCAGAGTGATACCTCTGGATGTGAGGATGAACAAAACTGTATGGTTTTCACATCTATAGCTAAGATTGAATCTGATAAGGAAAGTGAAAATGTGGAAAATGATTAATATAGTGAGAACTCTAGGGAAGACTGAGGATGAGACCGATATTCATGAGTCTTATCGACAGCCGTTTGAAGAGAGTCTTAAAATCAAGAAGGTCAATAAAGTTGTACTAAAAAATGTTAATGAACTTGAAAGAGAGAGAAAGAGAGAGAGAGGGATACTCATAGCTGACCTTCAGGACTCTACAAAAATTTGAGTGAGTTGAAACTTATTAATGAGAACTTAGAAGCTAAAGTTAAATCATTATGAAGTGACCTAGAAAAATCAAATACTCAACTTCATTCCTTCATGAGTGGTACTCAAAAAATCGATAATTTGTTAGGGATGAACAAACCTGCTGGAAATAGGCATGGTCTAAGTTATGTTCAAAATGGTAATATTACTACTAGTACATCCAAGACCATGTTTGTCCAAACCACCAACAAATTTAGGAATATTGCTAATCTTGAACCCAATGGCAAGAATGTTTTAGGATCGAGGCCTACTAGACAACGTAGGACTGATCGTCCTAAAATCAACAACTGTCGTGTAGGTATGAACTTCGGTTTATTCACCTGTCACAATTGTGGTGCACTGGGACACACAAGACCTAGGTGTTACAAACTTGCTACTAAAAGTAGAAGTCGGGATATCTCAAGCAAGGTTAATTTTCTCGCCAATCACGTTAGCCACTTAACTGAGATGATAACTTGGTTAACTAGAATTACTTCTACTTTTTAGAAAGTTTGGGTTAAGATGAGTGACTTGAGAGGTCGTGAGATTGATCATGCTCTTAAAGGTAAGAGCATCTATGTACCTCTTTGATTACGTACTTAGGTGCATGCATGTGCAGTTTATTGAGTCTATTAATTCTTGCATGCATCTCATTTATTTTTGTTTTGTTTTGTTTTAAAAAAAATTAAAAATAATTTTTTTTTGTGCTACTGGACATTTCATGATTTTCTTAAATGTTGCGTTTGTGACCGAGTATGCATTCATCTGATTTGTAATGTAGATTTCATTACTTGGTTGAGTTTAATGTGGAGTACCAAGTTTATGTTTTTTCATGTATCATTTGCACACCACACACTATGATCTTGTGTGTGGGTCTGGACCAGGTGTGTGAGATTTGAGATGGTAGTCATATGTTAGTAAGTTGACCTTGAACGTGAATTAAACTTCATTTAGATGACCTAAGCTCATATATAGTCATCTTATCATAAAATAAATCTAAAAAAGGGTTTCATCTTATACTCTTTTTGAAGCAAATTTGACTCGAGTAATTAAGATTGAGGGTTTCTCATAACCTGATGCCCTATGGTCAACTGACTTGGAGTCATCAGCCCAACACTCGTTACAGGGGTCATTTTAGTCGCTTAATAAACAAGAGTATGCACATAAGATGTAATATTTGAGAAAAATGATATGATGAAAAAGAAAAATATAAATTATTTAAAACAATTATGTGCTCACACTTGGCGGGAGTAAAGAAAAATATACGTAAAAATGAGCCTCATTTTAAGGTCCTAATAATTTTATGGGTTTGACTTTTACTAATAAGGGAAAATACTTATTTAACATGGATGTTTGCATGTCATTTCACAAATTTAAGGTTTGGAGTCATGTTCACAAAAAAAAATAGTGACACTTAACACACGTGAATGACTTGTACACTTTACTCCATTTGAACTTGATTTAAGTAAATGGAAATTTTTTATTGATAATACAATACTTGTGAACACATGTATTTTTGAGTTCATATGTATTTCAGAGACTTGTTTTAAAAGAAGGGGGGGCGGGGGGGGGGGGCCTATTTTTTGAAATTTTCAAAAATTCAGTGCTATTTGTGTCAAAGGTTTTTTGCTAACTTATCGATGAGCGTCGTTCGAGCGATAAAAGTAGAAGCTGTCTCGCTCGCTTATCGCTCACCTCTCGTTAGAACGATAGCCCGATTTTTGAATTTTAACCTTTTTTCCAATTTTTTTTCTTCATTTTCATCATTTTTTTCTCGATTTCTCTTCTCAAATCTTCACACCCATTTCAAAATTGTGCAATTAAGCAAGCATTGGACATCAAGCCTCGATTATTTGGTTGCATTTCCACACAATTTCATCAATTTTCCCCAAATTTTCAACGTGAAGATCGAAAACCCTAGTATTTTCAATTTTCCCATTTTTTGGGGCTTTTGATATCCTTGCTTCAATTTAATCATTTACACTTCGTATTTGGATGACTTTCATATTGTTTCATCTCACATTGCATTATTTGGATGAAATGTTTTTATTTTTGAATGGTTTGAGCGAGCATGTAGCGTTTTTGTTCAGATTTTTTGGATATTTTTGTTGATTGAGGCTTTGGTGATGGAGATTGGGTTATGATTAGTTGGTGGGCTGATTGTGTGATGGATGAGGCCTTTTTCCTTTGGTTGGATGCTTGGTGTTGTTTAGACATTGTCCGCGCACGCCACATGTTCGATGAAATTCCTCAATGTCTTTCCTTTTTTTGGCATCTATTTCTTTATGTTCGATACACCTTCCCACACTTGAACGTTGTTTGGTTGTTAGATTGTCATTTTGGCATCTTCTATATTGAATTTGATGTTGACACTACGACGTGACATCAAGTCATCGAGGCACGCCATCACGTCATGTGTCATCGCGTCCGATGTCAAGGCACCACATCATGATGTCAAGGCATTGTGTCCCAGTGTCTTGACACCATGTCATCTCCATCCTTGCATTACATAATTTCATTCATAGTTCATTTTCTAGTGTTGTTTTGCATTGGTTTGCTTGAACATATCTGTTTGTCTGGTTTTCGTTGGGTTAGCATCTTTTTTCTCGTTTCACGTGTATTATTGAATTTCATTCGATAGTATCGTCTGTTGCATTATTTGACATGTGTGTCTAGTCTACTTCTTAGATGTCGCCTAAGAGAGCGAGGACGACTGCAAAGTCATCTAGTGCTTCCACTTCCTACAGTAGGTCTAGGTTCATCTCATCTACTGCCCAGGAGGTCTTTGGATGACGATTTTCTTTACGCCATGTGTTAGTCGAGCGCGAGGTCATCTTGTTTGATCTTTCTCCTGACCTTGCTGTATTTTTACTTCGCGGGGATGGGAGTCTTTACTCATATAGTTGTTTACTCCACCTAGTCTTCTAGTCTAGGAATTCTATGCTAATATTCATGATATTAGTGGATCAACTTTTAGGGTTTTTCTTCGGGGTAAGACTGTTAAGATCACTCCTAATGTCATTTTGAGTCTTATTCACACTCATCCGCTGTTCACCCTTTATTTCCTTATTTATCACCTGACACCCTCCCAGCGGACTCGCTTGTCTGCTCGACTGTTTTTAATATTCCCTTGGGAAGGGGGGCTATTGCGATCCGAACTGGATCTCTTCTGACTGATCACCAGATTCTATTGCACATTATGTGTATGAATCTGTGGCCGATGTCCCATAACTCTTCCTTGCCTATGGATAAAGCCCAATTCCTCTATGCTTTATTGTATGGCAACTCAATCAACCTCCCAACTTTTATCTGCCATCAGATGTTACGAGCCTTTAGGGCAACGAGTATCAGGGTTGGTCTTCCATACGCTTGCTTGATTCACTGTCTAGTGACGGCTCTTGGGGTTACTTTTTCGAAGGGTGGTCCAAGGAAGGTTTCCCGGCCTATTGGCCATACTGTTATTTTGTAGAGTTGTTCTCATGCTTTTCTGAGCCTACTGAGCCAGTCGACCCGATCTGCTTTCTTTTGATCCATCCGATATTCCACCATTAGGATCTGATATTCCTACTTCCACTGCTGGCATCCCATCAACATCCACTTCTGCTCCATCGCCTGCTGAGTATATTCCTCCCTCTGCGTCTATTTTTGTTGATCCTTCAGTCACATATATGGGACAGATGTCGGTGCTGATCGAGCAGCAGGCTTGTATAATGGCGGAGATTACGCAATTGAGAGCCACAGTTGATCGTCACATGACAGAGTTTGTTACACTTCGAGGTGCAGTCGGCTATCTTCAGTGAGGTTTGCGTTGGATTCGAGACATTGGGATGACGGTGGAGCTCGACGACATTGGGATGACGGTGGAGCTTTTGATGATGCTAATGATGTTGCATAGTTGTTAGGATGATGATTTCGTTTTGACATTAACATTTTGATGTACTTAAAAATTTTGATTCGGAGGTAAATGATATTTTCGTTTTAGCTAGATTAAGTTTTGATGTTTCGTGATATCAATGTTTTTTTGGTATGTTGGTTTACATTGATATTGTATCTTAATTTAGATGGAGTGACTTATGATTAACTATTTGAATTGTGTTTATCCATATTACTGTTTCACGTGCTTTTACAATGAGTATTAAGTTGTCTATTTCAAGAAACGTGTTAGACAAATAAAAAGCACATTTTAGCCAAGACAGTTGATTTTGGGAGTAATAGTTATTTTTGTGTCTGCATTTTTACTACCTTGACTTTAGATTTGTAGTTATGTCACAAAATGTCAAAAGGGGAGCTTGTTAGGTTTTATTGTAATTGGCAAGCCTGCGAACAAAAAAAACTGAAATTAATATGATGTAAAAGTCAAGGAGTAAGTTTCAATTTGTATAAAATAAGTTGTATAGGTTCTAGGGCTCAAGTATGAAAAGAGGAGAAAAACGACACAACAATTTCGCTAGCTCATCCCCATGTCTTCGCTCGAGCGGCAAAAATAGAAACATCGTCGCTCACATGCCGCCTTGTCCTCGCTCGAGCAACAACCTATCGCTCGCTTGTCGCTAAGCCCTCGCTCGAGTGACAGTGTCATCCGGAAAGTTTTTATTCGCGTTTTTAAGACTTTTTATCCGGTCTATTCAACCTTAAACCTACTGTATAAATATCAGCACACATCTGAACGATCTTCTCTAAGATTGAATATTAAGAGACCACATATTGCTCCATTTCTTCTTTATCAAATTCATCCATAACTTTCAACCTTCGTAGTTTGATTTGTTCTTGGCGATAAAAACATCATCATCACTTAATCCAAATACCAAACTGCTTACTTCCTAAACATATGTCAAAGTTCTGAAGATCAATAGAAGGTGATTGGAGTTCCAGTTGTTGTTGAAGAATGCAAAGTTCTTTGTTTATCCACATGAGATGAATGAATTCATAAAGCCGGGAGTTGGTGCAGGAGCACACAATCCAGAAGGGCTTTGAAAATTACAGCCGGGAGTTGATACAAGGGAACACAATCCAGGAGGGCTGTAGAAATTACAGTCAGGAGGTCAGAAAGTACTGGTAGTAGTCGTGTCTAACGCGACTGTAAGTTTAAATTCGTTTATAGTAGATTTTTGACTAGCAAAGTGCCCGAAGTTTTTAGCTAGTCGATGTTTCTCCGTGATCATTCTGTACGTTATTTACTATTTTCATATAACTATGGCAGTTCAATATAGGGAAATTGAATTGATTGATTAACTATCTAGAGATAATTAAAAGTGACTTGTTGCTATTTAATTATTAGTTTTTTAATTTCGCATAATCACCTATTCACCTCCCCTCTATGTGTAATTTGGGTCGAGCCTCGTAATTTTCGTTCGATGCTTTAGAGATTAGGGTGAAAAGATTTTAAATTATATACTTGCAAGATAAAAATCAGTTAATTATTTTAGTAAGACAATCGTCACTCAATTGGGTTTTCTAGTGAGTGATTAAATCTAAACTCAGTAGTCTGGTGATGGGATGTTTAATTCGTTCACAATAAATTTGTCTTACGAAAATAGAACTCAAAGTGATATACATATTGAAAGCAAAAATAGATCACAAGCTCCAATATATTAACGATTAAATGGGACTTGACTTGTGACATTTACAATTAGATGATATTATTATCGAATCGTGGCCCCACTTGACTCAAGAGTGCAATTTCAATTCTTTGGTAAAATAAATTGAAATTAATAGATGAGGACCAATTTCAAAACAACATCTAGAGGGTCTTGCAAGTCTAATTTGATTCCTCTCTTGGCTCCAAAACAGATGTAAGACTTTATTGATCTACTACAATAAATTAAGAGTATTGTTATTTAGCATCATTGATGTTACAACCACATTCTAGATAGTGTTAATATGACATTAAATGATAAATGAAATTAAATAAGTTATTTAATTTGATCTTTCATTTAACCTATCATATAACGCCATATAAACTGGGCATTACATAGCATTACTATGGAAGATTGTGTTAATTAAATATTCCACTACTTGTGAAAGTATAAATTTGCCACTTCAGGGCACATTTTTCAAGGATCTACATTTTTGCATATAATATTTCTTAAAGAGTCATCTAAGGAGAACAAGAGGCAAGGCTAAGGTGAGGAAGAAGGTCAGCTTATTGGTGTAGAGGACCACTTACAAACACGCTTCAGAGGCATAACGCTTACTTGTGTAAATTTAAACCGGTGCTCCAATTAATTTTCTAAGATTCCCGCTTATTTGGTCTCTTTTATCTTAAAAAGAAACTAATTCCTAGTTGAGATTGTTGAGATTTAGAGTGTGTTTGGTAGAGAAAGTAAAATTAGATTAAAATTGAAAAACTAGCCGTTATTCTTGACTTTTATTAGACGAGTGGGACCCAATAACGGCTATATTTTCAATTTTAATTAGCTTTTAATCTCTACCGAACAAGCCCTTAGAACTAAAAACCAATAGTTTCCACGTTATTCTCTTTGGTTATGAAAAAATAAATTCCATAAGAAATGTTCAAGCTAAAATACATTTGCTGAGGTTCTTCACCATCGTCTTTTCTATAAAAAGAAATAGAGAAAGAAGGTAAACATAGAAAACTCCGTATTTATGAAATACCTGTAGTAAATTGAGTTCACTAACGTAAAAGGAGGACCAAGAGTTCTTGCAATCAAATAACATAACGAATTTTATAACATGATTCAATGATTTCCACATCCATCAGCAGCACTGCAAGAAGATTGCTTTGTACATCACAGTACCAGCATTTATGTATCAAATGTGCGCTCAGGTAGATTAGAGCATTCATGACTTGCTTGTAGAAGAGCTGTCTTCCTAGAGTTCATAATCAGAAGCTATAACATGTCTTTTGGAATGTAAGAGAATTGAAATGGAGAGTATGCAAGAATTGATTTCTCAGTTTTTCATTGAGTATGGTATAATCTGTACAGCTATATATAAAAGAGTATTTACAATGGATGCCTACATTAACGTGAATAATTAAAATTAAAAGATTACAGCCATACAATCTTATAACAGAAACGTAGAATCGAATCTTCCTCATTTGTTAGGCTCCTGATTTGTTGTTAAGAGTTCACCAAATCTGCTACTATGATTTCGGTCATTACCGTTGCTGCAAATCTCGATATTCTGATCTTCAATATCTTCAGCCTTTAATTCCGTTACACTGACTTGATTCCAAGGGTGGACCCATACCATTTTTACTGTGGGGTCAAAAATTAAGGACGCTCGTGTGAAACTCGGGCATTCCAAGGACAGTAGACTTTAGTCATTGGCTGTAATACTCCGAAATTTTATGCTCATTTAATTTGCTCATTTAAGTTTTTTTGGATAGTAATTTAACTTT
>CAIGRN010075868.1:0-34558 GCA_903798345.1 Fraxinus anomala
AAAAATTTAAAAAAAATTAAAAAAAATATCATACCGAATATCATTCATTTGTCTTTATTTTGCATGGAAATTATCAATAAAATTGATAATTTTTTTTATCATTGTGTTTAGAATTTTTTCCAATTGCAAAATAAAAAAAAAATGGAAAATCAATTACCACCAAACCAAAAGAAAATGAATTCCTTGAAAACCAAAAAAATAGGCGCGTGAGAGTAAGAGGTGGAAAATGATTTCCAGAGAAAATTTTTCATATCAAACACTACAAAAGTTCCATGGAAAATGTTGTGTATCAAACGGGGCTAAGTAAAATTGATGATTCAAATTATTATGAGACGTCAAATATAGAGTGTCAACAAAGACGATTGAAAAAGATTCTAAAATTGCACGAGCTATTTGGACAATAATCAAGAGAACTGAACACATTTTCATTTCTTAATCGATTTGTTCCTATTTTTAGAATATTGAATTTTCTTTCAATTTCGCTCTATTATAATATTTTAGTTTAATGTTAATATAAGATACATAGGCAAAAATAGTAGAGTACAGATATATCTCATTAAAGATCCGAACCGTTCTCAATTTTAGTGGAAAGTGGGTTGCACGTTGTCTCAAGTGATGGTTCTTTAGGATTGACAAAGGGTTCAATTTGCTTGAAAGAATTGGCTTGCGTGAAAGAATGGCAGTTGTTTCACAGAATCAAATTTGAAAATTGAAACGTTTGATATTTTCTCCCCACACCTCACACCTATAATTTAGAAATGTCTTCATTCAGGTAGCTTATTTTTCTAAGCCATGTCGACATACGAAAGGATAATTTTTAAATATTATTTATAATAAATTTTGGCAAGATTTCTGCTATTCGCACCTACAATTAGTGGCTAATAATTTTATACGCCAAAAAAACATTCCTATTTTGTTTACTACTCCATACGCTAACATTACCTTCAAAGACACACAGCCCGTGCATTGCACGGGCATAGAACTAGTGTTAATATAAGATACATAGGCAAAAATAGTAGAGTACAGATATAACTTATTAAAGATCCGAACCGTTCTCAATTCTCTCATTTTGGTGGAAAGTGGGTTGCTCGTTGTCTCAAGTGATGGTTCTTTAGGATTGACAAAGGGTTCAATTTGCGTGAAAGAATGGCAGATGTTTCAGAGAATCAAATTTGAAAATTGAAACGTTTGATATTTTCTCCCCACACCTATAATTTAGAAATGTCTTCATTCAGGTAGGTTATTTTTCTAAGCCATGTCGACATGATTACACATGGAAAAAGAAGCAAATGACTGGTAACAGATTTGTGACTAATATTTCAAATGTCTTTTTCTAATGTTGAAATTAAAAAATAAAAAATCTTTGATTTTAAAAAACAGTTTTTTGTATAATAATTGATACATTTTCCTTCTCTTTTAACTATTTTCCGATATCAACTAAAGAGCTATGTTTAATTTGAAATAAAAAAGTTTTGCAATCAACTAACGAGCTACGTCTGTACACATCCAGCAACAATAAGAAGAAATAACTTTGAAACGAATTATAAGTTGGCAACCAATTTGACAAAAATACATTAAGCCCTTGTTTTGGTGAGGATTAAAATCTGATTCTTAGTATATTTTGATAAAAGTTGATGAAATGTATAATTAAAAAGTTATGGATCTCATACAATATGTGATTGAAATTAATTTTTTACTCTAACTTATATTAAAATTTTTGTTTTAATCCCCATCAAATATGGGCTAATTTCGGAAACGAATATTAAATTTTAAGAAAATTTCACAGAGAAAAAGTTGTGGACCTAAGTATCAAAAACCAAAATAATAATAATAATAATAATCATTGTCCTTGTCCTTGTCAAGAAATTAAAGAAGGCATGTCATTGCATCAATTTATTACATTAAAAAAAATGGAATCGCTGTCTAATAATACACTTGGAAACAATGGCATCATAATAATACAAGTAACTGGCAAAAAAAATTGTGTATTTACATCGGAAAAATCATCTCATAAGGTTGTCGCTCTCAACGAGTACCGTTCTTTGCTACATGATGCCACGGCTTATTCATAACTTTTGTAGAGATGGCGGAAGTTCATAAATAAAATTATGTTTAATTTTACTCGAGAATGATTGTGAACAGTTGAACAACAATGATTATCAATGTGAATGAATATTGCCCGTTACTAGATTGAATAAATTAAAAAGGATTAGTATCGGTAAAATTGATTCCTATTACTTTTAATCAATTTTTTTTTCTCCTCAAGTTCTGTGTAGCTATAATTAATTTTTAGTTGCTTTTGAGTAGTTTTTAATTAAAAATCGATAATCTAACAAATTGTATAATTTGCTTTTCTTCCCTTAAAGAGATAATGAGTAATTTTGAATATAGATACACAACCCTTTTATTAATCGGAGATGGACTCGAAATTGCTTTATTTCTTATTTTTGACGACGTGTATACGATTTGCAGTTAAGATTTTGATGGTTGTACATGGACCCTGTACTATGGTGCCCTTATAGGGTGGGAGCCATGTGGCCCTGTACAACCAGCACGGCTAACTCATAATACTGCACAACATGTAAGTTGGAGACTGCTATTAAAAGAGAAAATGGAGAGGGTAAAGCAACTCCATCAATAGGTTGGCTATTTTTCCATTAAAATGATTTAAAGTTTGAAACTTGGCGAAGCTAGAGGGGACAATTTTTTTTTTTTTTTACTAGACTGTTGCATAGAAAAGAAAATTCATTAAATATTAATTTACCCATAAAAATGAAATGGGCTTGGGAAAGCCCAGAGCCGCTCCTCCCTCCGTCCCACCTTGGTAGGAATTATTCTTAGCCCATGTTTGAGCCACATTAAAATTTTTATTTTTATTATTTTACTCATTTTCAACCACATATTCTTTAATAAAATAATATTTTCTATTACATCAATAACTTTTAATTCTTTNGTTTGGCTAATTTTATGATAGTGCTTCATTTATTTAGCCCATGTTTGAGTTACATTAAAATTTTCATTTTCATTCTTCTACTCATTTTCAACCACACATTTTTCAATAAAATAATATTTTCTATTACATCAATAACTTTTAATTCTTTTTCAATTACACATTCTCCATCAATCTACTATTCCAAAATATATTCTTTCAAAATAATGTGACTCAAACACACCCCTATTCTTATACAGCAAAAATGGTGAGAGAACGTTTATTTTAAATTTGTGTGCTTGTTTTTGGTTTTAGTTGGTTCGAATTTATCATTTAAACTAAATGAATTCTCCTACCATATTACGATTTGGGTTCCATCCTAAAAATTTAGCTTTATTAAAAAGATTAGTCCAAACTCTTACACCATGATTATTTATTTTATCTACTATCGATGCAAGATTTATTCATTTACAAAAATAATGATCGAGCAGTTACCGAATCATGCACCGACGATAATCCACGGGCAATAGACGTTATAATTTGCTCTAAAATCATAAAATTATATACAGATGTGTAATTTTCTCAGCTCTAAAATGGTCAAAGTTTCAAATTAGAGAGTGGAACCGAGACGAACACTAAACTTTCTAAAGCTTAAAAATCTACATTCTAGAGAGAGAGTAAAAAATATCTAGAGACAGATGTTGTTCAATTCGGCAAACCAGATTTAGTTTCTCTGATGTAATTTTTATTCCCTTCCATAGCCAGTCCACCATCAACTGCGGCGTTGAGGAGTCCACTGGGGCGCTGTCGGGCTAAAGTGGACAAAGACTACCCGGGCATCGAGTAGCTCCAGCATCGATGTCGAATTGACACACCTTGGAACCTTGTATTGATTAATGGAAGCTCCCCTTGAAATTGCTAAGTCCATGAGATCCTCGAATGTGCCATTTTTCACTACCCTAATTTCAAGCGGTCCAATTGAATTGTGTGCCACTCGTCCTTGCCTGTATACTGAATTCATCGACTCTTCCATAACCAGGCAACACTTGTCTAGAACATGATGACTGGGCGATTTTTCTTGATCTTTTATAAGCAATTCCCAGTATATAACATAATTTCCAGGGATTGTTTTGGTATCCGCGTAGCTAGTGTACTCGACTACAGTAGTATTGAATTCATGAAGGAGCGTCGAAGCAATGTCATTGGCATTTTGCAATTCAGATTCATCGGTTTTGTCAGAATCAATGCTTAGTAACACATTCTGTCTCCTTATAAACTTGAATTGGGGTGCTGAGTTGTGGAACCCAGTGACTCGGAGAACGTCACCAACTCTGTAGCGGCATAACCCTGCATAAGTGGTGACCACGAGCTCGTACTCCTTACCAACCTCCACGTCCGCCAGGTCCACCAGGCAGGGTGGTGAGTCAAGGGACAGTTGCACCGGGTTGATTGGGTCATGTAGGAGGAACTCAAAGTATCCCATGTTTGGCAAAATGGTATAAGAGACTTCGGAAGGCTTGCTCATTGGCTTCAAATTGATTCCAAAATAACACTCGGATGATGCGTACATTGTACATGGGATTGGCAGGCCACCACTATAGTAATCAAGGGTTGGGATATATTGAGCCATTGCACCGGTAACAATGACCTCAAGGTACTTTGTGTTGGGCCAAATTCTTGTGATTATCCTCTCCCAATTTTCTCCTTCACATTCTTTGACGATGAATTGCGCAAGTTCTGGATTAGGTTTGAGAATTTTGGACATGCATTCAATAAGAGAAGGGTCAGTAATTTTATGGTTTAAACTTCCAGACAAGATGTCATCAGAAAGTTGTTTCCAATTGACCTGGAGGAATCTAATGGCACGGAGTAGGGCGGATGCGAAAATCGCCCCAATACGGAAGACCTCTTCCCTCATGAGGACGCCACAAAGCATTTGTGCATACATGCTTTGGTAGGAATCAGAACAAAGAATTGCTTCATTAGGGCTTGTATAAACATTGTAGGGTTCATATGGCCTATACTTGAATTGATCACTATTGTAGTAGCTAGTAAGGACTGGACGTGCAAGTAGCCCACCTGGAGTCTTGGTTTCTGCCTTGACAAATAAAAGTAGAGGGCTTTTCCTTTATCTAGTCCTGGCACGTAACTATTAATCACAGATAATATTTAATTAATAATTAATAAATGTTTTATTATAAATTTAAAGGGGTTTAATTTTAAATACTCACAGATGCATCACTGGTAAGAGAAGGGAGAACAAAAGTTGTCTGCGTTTCATTTCTTCAGGTATTGTCGGCATGAGCTTTCTTTCACCGGCCGATGTCCCTGAGCTGCAAATACAAATAACGGGAACTTAGGAAATGGACATACACAACCATGCAAAATTGTCTTTACTATACATGCAAAATCTAAATATGTATGATTATTACTTTCATACCTTGTGAGGAATTCAGAAATGGGATGAGAGCAAAGGATAGGGGACCGGTCGCCATTGGCAATACGTTGGATGTCCGGAAGAAGATCCTCGTACGTGACAACCGGCATTTTGGACTTAAACGAACCCTTGTCTGTAGCACCATTAAGATTAAATCTCTGTAAATATTCAGTTTCGGCATTCTGGCCAAGTATTTCACCCAAAACCTTCCCTTGCACCTTATCTGCATTTGTAGTTATGTCTTCAATAAATCGAAGAGCCTTCGCGAATCTCTCACAAGACGCCTGGCCAAGTGGCGTTGAGAGAGACGAATTACTGGCCATAATCAGAAATGAAGAAACCGAATGCAAAAAAGGGAGGAATTTCCATTGGTTTGGTGAAAATATTTGAGGATGAAAATGTTTGCTTATATAGGGAATTAAAGTTGCAACATTTTTCTCCAAACTTTGCCGTATGTTGGATATATTGTATTGCGTGAATAATATTCTCTCTTTAGTTTATAACAATCTTTTTATGGCCGGCAACAACGAAGGCTGCTGTCGAACTTGGCAGAAATTAAAATATATACGCTGCCATGAAATTTTTTGTATGCATGTGACATAACTTTTCTCTAGGGAATCTAAGTGGCAGCTGCGTTAATATCAAAAGAATAATGCTGAATCATGGCAAAATGCAGTGACAGATAGTGGTGGTAAACAGGTCGAGCGATTCGACGAGCTCGAGCACGCTCGGCGAGGCGAGCCAACGATCTCGCCCATGAATCGGCTCGTGGGCTCATCCAAAATTGAAGGTTTATTATTATTTTTTTTTTTAAAAAAAATGTTTATCTTTAAAAAAAATGACGAACTCACGAGCCGAAACTCGACTCACCCCACGAGCTTACGGGCCGAGCCGAGCTTGTGTGTATAAGGGTCGAACTGGCTCGACTCGGCCCATTGCCACCTCTAGTGAAAGAAGACAATGTGGTGAGAGGTGATTGAATGGAAAAGCTAAATCAACTTAATGATGAAATGTCATGTGACATTATGTGTGTGTTTGATGAATATTATTGAGAAAAAAATATATTTTAACTAGTGATATGATGAGAAATATGTGGTTAAAAAGTAAGAAAAAGTTATTGATGCGATATAAAATATTATTTTATTGAAAATGTGTGATTGAAAATAAATTATTAAATAATGTATTTTGAAAGAATGTGTGTCAAACAGAGGTTATATCAACTATTATGTCAAATCAGAATGCCTAATTATTCACTGTAGGAGACCAATGAGTATTCTATAGTATTAAGTCCCAGTTTGATTTTGTAAAAATTATTTTTAAATTTTGATAAAAATTAATGAAATATATGATTGAAAAGCTGATAAACGTTGAATAACATAAAATGTATAATTAGCCCAGGTTTGACAATCATTATTTGAAAACTTTATTCTTAATACTCATTTTTAATCACATTAACACAACAAAATATTTTGCATGTAAATTCAAAATTTTTCTACTTTTTAACCACACAATTCTCTAAAAATCACAATCCAAAACATTGCATTTTCCAAATAATGATTGTCACACAGGGACATAAATTAAGTCCTCATTTGAGTCACATTATTTTTGTCATTCTCACTCTTATACTCATTTTCAACAACACATTTTTCAATAAAATAATATTTTTCATAACATCAATAATTTTTCTTTTTTTTTTTCAACCACACATTCTCTATCAATCTACGATTTCAAAATACATTTTTTCAAAATAATGTGGCTCAAAAAACTCCCTAATTATTAATTTTGATTTAAATTTTTATTAATCATTTAATAAACCAAACGGGAACATATATAATTGGTCTTCCAGGGACCAACTGATCTTAAGAAACTTGATTTTTAAACTCGTTTTGTACAGATTTGCTTAAAAACATTATTTTTAATCATACATTCTTTCAATGGATGTCTATAAATTTTCCTTACTTTTTATTCTTCAAAAGTTACTTTTCACACGTTATATTCTCAAAAAATCAATATCAAACAGAAAGTATAATTATATGCTCTTGTTTGACACCCATTTTAATCTCATTCTCATTTTTTTTCTTTTTTTATTTTAACCACACATTCTCCAAATAAAATAATATTACACACAAATCTAAGGGTGTATTTGTTTCTCATTATTGAGAGAAAAATGGAGTAATGAATTGTATTTTTTGGAGAATATGTGGTTGAAATTTAAAGTAACTTTATTGATTTGTGTGTAAAATATTTTATTGGGTGAATGTGTGGTGGAGAATCTTGCTGTAACAAACAATTTTTTAGATTAATGGTAGACGAACAGAAGCTAAGATTTTTCATCACTTTTTCACCACACATTCTCCTATCAATCATCATTCCAAAAATTTTATTCTCATTTTGATGAGATTCAAATATGACTAATAGTTGGTCGAGATTTTATTCTCATTTTAATTATTATGTTTTTCTTTGCTTCAAATCTATATCGAGTAAAAAATCCCAACCAACTATTAGTCATATTTCTTCATGCACAATCATGAACTAAAGTAATTGTATCTCGTTAAAAGACAGAACTAATTAATGATAAAAACTTCGATCTTTTAAGTATGAAATCCATAGAATTTACGGAGAATTCATATATAGGAGTTTATCTAGGACTGGGCTTAAAAACCACAACCCGAAAATCGACCCGGGTCGGGTCGGGCCGGCTGTGAAATAAATTTCAAATAATTGTGGGTCGGGTCGGGTCGGGCCTTTCAAACCGACCCAACCCATTGAAACCCAAATTGTATACTTTAAGATGGAGCCATACAAAAGCTAAGGACAATCCAAGAAATGCTCTAGATTCTTTGATTGCCTGCTGCAAAAGAGCACAGGAAGAAATATGTGCACCAGCTGACTGACCCATGAGATAAATCCTGTAGAAATGTTTCCAAAAGACGAGTGTTGGCAAGAAGGATCATTCATTATTCAGCACTCAGCAGGTTCTAACCCTTTGTGCTGGAGCGTAGACAAGTCAACGAGACTTGATGTTTCGGCTCAACAAATAAATCCTTTCCTTGTTTCCATTATGTTCTATTATCTAGGGTAAGATTCTGTATTTAACAACAAATCTATTTTGTTCCTGACCTTATCCTTTACCCACCACCATTATCGACAAACCCTTGGTTACCTAGGTAGCACAGGAACAGATCGGCGACGCCGCGGGCTCATATTTCTTCTCCTTCTTGTCGCCGTCATTTTTCCGGTCTCCATGGAGTTGCCGGTTCAAACCGTCGGGTATGCCTTGTCCCATTGTTGTAACTGAGAAATGAAAACCTAGAGTTTGGCTTTTGGAGAATATTTGAGAGAGAGGTCTTTCTAGTCAAGAAAGCTTTTGTAACAAAACCAGCTGGACCCGACTCGATTCGGGTTGGGTCGGTTTAAGGTAGGAGTTGGGTCGGGTCGATTGTAAAAGAGCCCAAAATCGGGTATGTCGGGTCGGGTTGGTTTTGTAACAAAAATGTGATAATTCAATGGTCTTTGTTACCTAATTGCATTTTGGCTAATTATGTACCATGGACATTTTCATTTATGATTTATGTAAAAGTTGGTCCATAACTTATAATTTGGATCAGTTTAGTCTCCAACATTCAACTTAATTTGTTACACCTATAATTCCACTAGACAAATTTAACCGTTAATAAGTCTCGCAAAATATTCACGAAATCAATTTCTCGAAACCAGCTTCCCCCACACCAATTTTTATTCAGAATTCATTTCAAACCAATTAGCTTCAACTAGTTCACAATTCATTTCAAACCAAAACCATGGAAATAAGCAATATAAAGCTGATTGATCTTCATAACTTCTGTAAATAAGCAATATTATTTATGACGCATATAAAATGAATAAAGCTGATTAAAATAGCATGGAAACTTGCAACTCGACCGTGTACAATAAAATTATAGAACAATCTAATACACGTAAAAGAAATAAAACAAGTCCATGCATGTTCATTTCCATCAAACGAATGATGGCAATCGATTTTTCTTTTCAAAATTTGAACGGGAAGTAAAACCTTGCTTTTGATGCAAAAAGTTACTTTGGGCATAATTTTCAGTTTTATTTCCTTGTATTTATAAGACGGCTATGAGAGTACCTTCTTTTCATTTCAAACAGAGACTCATCATTCATTGATTAAGGCACATTTTGCCCACCAAGAATGAATATCTTATTAAGGGTTTTGCGGGGTGAGGGGCTAATAAAATGTATGGTTGAAAAGTTTATAAAAGTGTGCATCCTATAAAATTTATAGTTGAAAATAATTTCTACATATTCATTCATCATTTCATATTCATTCAAGAAATCAAGTTCTTGTATTATCAATTCATCACAAATGGATCCACAAACATTTATTGAGGGCTTATTCGATATCGGAGGCGAATCACCTATGATGCCACAAAATCAATTTCACAATGAATTTGCCGGTCTCAATGAAGTATTCATTCCCAAAAAATATTTCAGATTGGATGCTCACGAAAATAGTAATCCAATTGATTTAGATGATGTTGATATTCTCGAAGTGGAACGAGAAGAATTAGATATTCCCGATATAAAAGGGAAACGAAAGAGGAAAAAATAGGTAAAATTTTGGGATCATTTTAAATTGATTCCAACATGTTGTATGGTTAACAGAGTCGCGAGTCTAAAGCAGTATGTAACTACTGTCAAAAACGATTGACAGGCAAAAGGACATTGGTATCACCCACCTCAACTGTCACAATAAAGCATGTGCGGCCAAATATTAGCTTGTTGGTGCCTCTCAAATGCAATTGCAATTTGATAGATCAACTGCTGATTATGTATTCAGAGGAGAAAACTTGAACGGGAATTGTGAAATCTGTTGCCAGTGTTGAGTTGCATCTAACAATAGCGTACAATCAGCATTTTGTCTCCTACGTGAAATAATATTTTCAATCGAGATACGCTGGAGTAAGTAGAAACATTTTTCGATCCGATACAATATAATATTTCCTTAATATAAAGAAATAATTGATTAGTGATTTGCAAAAATATGATGATGTTATATTTTTAACTTCGAATATATTGGAAGAGATTAATAAAAATAGGTTATATAGTTGTAAATGTACACTACATAGACTCTCTTTGGTATATGCATAAAAAAATTATTACTTTTAAAATAATTGAGTTTCCTCACAACGCTAACAATATATTTAACGCTATTATAAATATTATTAGAGAATATCACTACGAAAGTAAATTCGTTCTTTTACATTTGACAATGCTAGTATTAATAAGCCAGTTATCGATAAATTGTGTAGGGTATTGCAGACCCGAATTCGGTCGTTATTGATTTCATATTCGTTGTGTGTATCATATTTTTAATTTAATTGTGCAAAATAGTTTGAAACATATTAAGAATGAAATTCAAAAAAATTAGCGACGAACCAATATATATACACACACACAAAATTTATCGATAACTGGCTTATTAATACTAGCATTGTCAAATGTAAGAGAACGAATTTTACTCTCGCAATAATATTCTCTAATAATATTTATAATATCGTTAAATATATTGTTAGCGTCATGAGAAAACTCAATTATTTCATTTAGCATGCACTATGGACCCCAATACAATTTATCAGGTACTAAATACGTAATTGATCAGATTTCAAAATTTTTAATATATCTATCACTTATGCAAAACGAATGTGTGCAAATACTAGTTGGGGTATCCTTTACACCTACTCCTCCCGCTAATATTGAAGAAGATAAAACTGAAATATTAAATTTATTTGAAGACATTAATATGTATAGATATAATGCAATATATTCTTCTACTAGTAGTATGTCTTCCTATGTAATCAAATATCAGAAGCAAATCCAAATGCATTACTTGTTGAATTACTTGATTTCTTTAATCATAATATGCCTAATGATTCTTCAATTTAAAAAGTCCAGAAGACGTAATTGACTTCTGATGAAAGTACGAACGACAATTACCAGTGGTTTTTGCGATTACAAAAAATCTACTAACACCTCCGGTTAGCACTGTAATTTTAGAGTCCGCTTTTAGTGCAGCTAAAAGGGTTCTATTCGAGATCAGGAACCGACTGAAAGAAAATATTTTTAAAGCATTAATGTTCGTGAAAGATTGGTAAGATGCTCGTTTTCGACTGCAGGATAAATATGTTGAAATTGCATGTCGTCAAATAAGTGATATTTAATTTACCATATTAATAAAATTTATTATTTTATAATACTGTTTTTAATTATTTTTTAAATTGTACATGTAACAAATTGTTTATGTACAATTTTTAACTCCACTTACTCAAAATTTAAACAGCTAATCCCAAATCCAGATTAAAAAAAAGAGGGTTATATATATAAAGGAGCTCGCATGCCAAAGCTCCACTCGACCCACAAGCTCGAGGGTTGAGCTCAATCCTCGAGGAACGAGCCTAGCATAAAACGAGCCACTAGCCGAGCTTGTAGGCCATAGGGCCGAAGGACTCTTAGTTGCCTGAGTTTCTAATATCAATCATGTTCTGTGTACATTATTTTTGACATCATTGTTGACACTCTATCAAATGACTTAATCTACACCATTGACCGCACCGCACTGCACTACCTCCCTCCCTCCACATCGGATGTCAATTTGGATGTATACTCTGATGTACATAATGCAGTCTAGATATTTTAACCCCTTTACCATTTGTCGATGAATCTTCCTCTCTTGGATTATTTCATCCACGTGAATCTGGCCATTTATTGCATCATAACGAAAGTGGGCGAGTGCCGTGTATGGTTTTGGCTGCACCAGGTCCATCTATTACATCAAAGGACGAAATCACTATTTCTTGCCTCTAATGACAATAAAGTCTGTACCTCTGATCAACATGTGATGATCAAATCTTGAATGAGAGATGAAAATGATTAAAGGAAAAGACAATTAGTCTATCTCCTTTTCAAGCTTCAACCATCTTGGAGGTGCTGGTTATGGTTGGCGTGGGTGAGATATGGTGTGGTGAATAGTTTCTTGTGACTAATTAATTGGATAGTTTGTGGCATTTTAGATGCATATTAAATAAGTGATTTTGATCATTTAATTTGACAATTCGTGATTATAAATTATTTTGTGACATAAATGTGTGAATTTTAATTAAAATATGTGATTGTGAACCACAAATTATTTATGCGCAAATGTGACATATTATGATTTGTAACTAGTACGTGATTGTGTCATAAATTGTGTTGTTTTGATCGTAACATGTTTAATTAAATTATAGGTCGCAATACTTTATCAGATGTCACAAAATATAATCACCTGAATTTTTTTTTATATAAAAAAAATACACAAATTTGTTATTTATGAGAATATATTTTTGAGATCTTTGTAGTTATTTTTTTTTCCCTTAAGAAATGGGGGCAAACAGGGCTACGTTTGGTCTTTTGCTGAAACTTGGGCCTTTGTTGGTTCTCTCCCTCTTAGTTTATTGGGCTTTTAGGCTTTGCCTAGTTTTTCTTAGCTCTTGGACATGCCTCAATTAGGAGTGACAATTTGGCTCGTCGGCTCGAACAGCTCGTGGTTATGTTCAGAAAAAGCTCTAGCCGATTTGGCTTGGTAGAATCGAGCCCTAAGCTGGCCGAGCTTCATTTTGGGACGTCGACTCGAGTTCAAGCCAGCCCGTGACGAGCCGAGCTAAAAAAAAACCTGCAAACTTTTTTTTTTTAAATAAATTAAATAAATAAATTTGGTCAAATATACATCGTGCCTTGTTGCAGGCAACTATACAAGCAAGTTGTAGCCACAACCAAAGTTATAAAACCCGACGGAAACGAGTGACCCGGGCCGGGTAGATTAATTTAATAGGAATACGCATGACTCGGTCAAAAATCGGTTTTGACCGAGTTAGCCGGCGATTTTGACCGAGTTAACTCGGCCGGTTTACCGATTTTCAAAATTGTTTTTTAAAATTTTGGGGGTTCAAAGAATTGGACCTTAGACCTCTAAACAAAACAATTAGTTCATCACCATTGGAGTTGTAGAGTACTTCAGTGTTTTTTATGCGCAATAAATTATATGTATCCAATTAATCATATATATTAAAAATAATAATTTTTTTAAAAGTATTTTTATAAAAACTTTGGTTAAGCATTTTACTTTATTTTATAGATCTAAATAATTAGTGAAAAATAATTTTAAAATAAAAATTTTGTCTAATTTTTTTTTCATACTTTAATTTTTTTTATATAAATTTTTATGCACTGACTCATCGGTCCGATAATTGACCCACCGGTTCAATTAGTAACCTGAGACCCAGTACCTTGTCCGGGTCAGGTCTAATAACTATGGCCACAATTGTCTTGACAGGGCAATACATAGCTGTCGGTGTTGTGTTTAGCTGCCAATGTTATATTTATACTGCCACGTCAGTTTCAAATTTGAATTTGAAATTAAAATTTGGTTCAAACGGATATACTTTTTTTACTATAAATATGAGGTAAAATTTTGAGTTTCATATCAATTACTTCAATCAATTTAACTTGCAGTATTCGAGTTTTAACTTTAATTTCCAATTTTTTTACTCTAATATTCAGTATATTTTGCATTTAGTATATCATATTTAGTCTTCTATTATGGTGGGGGTGCACGAAATGCAATATCCAATTGTATTAAAAATTGCATGTGATTTACTAACACCTCCGGTGTCAATATGCAGAATTACGTATTCAATAATAAGTTAACAATATAATAACCGAAGAGTTGTAGCAGATCCAATGATAGGATATTGTAGTTTTTAAATTGAGCAGTTTAAAAAAATACAATTTTTAAATTTATTTGTTTAAAAAAATTGTATACGAAATATTTTATTTGTGTACAATTTTAACTCCGTCAATGTTGATTAATGTTGTCGGTTCCAAACCCCAAAAAAATGAGGAGGTTGTAAATTTTATTTAATTTATAATTTGTATAAATTGCACAAATTTGAAATTTAAAAAAATTTTAAATTTATCGTAAATTAAAAAAAAAAAAAAAAGCGAGCAAGCTCGAGCCGAAAACTCTAGTCGAGTCTAGATTTTTTGGCCGAGTAAAAGCTTTGCTCAACTCGTACAAAAAAAAGCCCGAATTATCTTTACTTGAGCCAAGCTCGATTTTCAAGTTTCGGCTTGCAAGCCAATTCGACTCGACTCGACTCGTTGATATTTCTAGCCTCAATGCCCTTTGCATCGTACTTTTTCTCGCTATCCTCCATAAAAATGTACTCTTATCTTCTGCATTAAAAAAAAAAAAATTCAAGTGCTCATATACAACAAAGTTAGGTATCAATCATAAATAAATTTGGAATCAATATTTTTGAAATTGATTTAATTGAGATTTTCGTTACCATCCCCATTTTGAGATAAAAACAATGTATTCTTGTAGCAATATTTTGAAAGTCGTTGTAATTTAAATATAATCCCATGTGATGAAGTTGAAGTGAAAATTAACCTTCATCATGCTTGCTTCCACTATGCCTCCAAGTTTTGCTCTAAATATTGTATTCTTGTGTTTGAACGTCGTAATTTAAAGATGGTCCCTTTTAATGTAGTTGAAGTGAAAATTAACCTATACCGTGCTTTCTTCCATTACGTCTCCATGTTTCGTTATTATATTCTTGTGGCAATAGTAGTCGAACGTCATTTTAATTTAAAGATGGTCCCCTGTAATGAAGTTGAAGTGACAATTAACCTAGACCATGCTTGCTTTTCACCATGTCTCCATGCTTTGTTCTATTTCTTATATATAGTCCATGTTTGTCTACCATTAATATAAAACATTGTTTGCTACAGTAAGATTTTAAATAAAACGATTCAACTCTATATTTTAAAAGTCTCAACGAGGTGCAATTCTAACGTAACCACCTATAATTAACCCATAGGTTGCTATTTTGCTTTCTAAACCCTTCTTGTAAAACCCATGGCCATGCTATGACTTTTGTCCTTATTTTTTTAAGTATAGTTGCAATTTTCTCATTTCTATCCTTCTCTCCCGCCGGCTATAGAATTGGATGCATATTTTTTTAAATTGCTCATTATTGACTTTTATATTTGACAACATGTGTTTAGAAACTTGCTAAATTTTTTACTCCCTACTTTCATTTGAAATATACAAATTTTTTAATCTTTTAATATCTACTTACAAATCAAATTGTTGTAAAAACAATGTTTTTATCATTTAACAAGTTGGTAAGTTCAACAAAAGATATTGATTTATAAATTTGTCATATCGATGCCATAAAAGGTCAATTGGCTACCCGTTGTTTGATTCCCTCCTTGAGATTCCAAATTCCCTTTTATTATGCATTGACACGTTTAAGTCTCCCTATATATCTTGCATGAGCAATGTGATTTAGTACAGTTTAGATTCAAATTTGTAGGACGCACGTGATTAGTTAAGGAAATTAGGAAGGAAATATAATTAACATGGTACTTGCAAAAATTTATGGATGAAAAATGATTTTAATCACCTTAATAGTTTCAATGTTTGCTTATTACCATTAAATCAAACAAATCGCTCCCTAAAATTCCAATAGAAAATGAAGAAAATAATAATTGAAAAATAAAATAAAATATTGCTATTATTTACAATGGTGATTCTTTTGGGTTATGGAGACAGAATCATTTCATGCTATCCGCGTCCCATAAAAATATGTCTAATTTCTCTTTTCGTATGTCCCAAATTATATCTCACCTTTCTTATTAAGAGTATATATATTTTTTTAGTTTTCTAATATGTCTTTATTTAATGTACCACAATTCGGTCTCTACAACTTGTACAAGTGCCAAATGAGAATCTAGCCAATTAGAGTAACACTAAGACCGAGTAATATTATTTAGTACTATTATTAGTATTAAAATATCAATTTAGGTGACACTAATATATTATTAAATAAGTTATTTAAATTTATATTTCATTGAAACTATCACTTAGCGTCACATAAATTGATATTGTAGTACCAATTTTACTAAATAGTAAATAGCATTATTTGAAATAATGCCACGTGTGATACTCTCTAGCACATGCACTTTACTCTCCTTTCTAAGCCTCTTTTAGCGTTAATTAATGAATTGGAGGCTTCTAAATCTCGATATGCTGGCTGGCTCTATGTGCCCTATCCGCTCACTGCGGAAATGATTTTGAAATTGTCCTAAAGTCAACCATATCAATTTAACTAAATCCTTGGTCAATTTGTAAAACTGGCTGATCGAAGTTCATTGTCAAGATCTCTTTATTCTGATAAATTTTGGATTAAAAAATTTAGAAACTCCAAAATTCTGTTTTTTATTTTTGGCACCGCCGACCAGTAAACCTGTATGTGATTGCTCCGAGCGGCTACAAAACCTATTTCTCTCCCTCTCTTAAACTCTCTCATATTTTCACACACATAAACAGACATTAGATTTGATCCTTTCAAGTTCAAATGGTGGAACACTCATTATTTGAATCTCAATCCCCCAAAAAATCTAAGAATATTTTGCCAAAAAACACATTAAATTCAGTTAAGGTTTCCTTGTACCGCTGTCTATGTCTGTCAATTATTCTTCTCTTCCAGATTCTCATCCTAAACTTTGTTCTTGGTACTCCATCAAAATCTATATCCATTCATAATCAGATTCTACAGCAAAAACCAAAGCCATTACCTTTGACTTTGCCATCTCTTCAAAACAAAGAATGCCAGTCAGGAATGGTATTTGTATATGACCTTCCAGTTATGTTTAACAAAGAACTAATAGAAAATTGCCAGGATTTAGACCCGTGGCATTCGCGTTGCAATGCAGTTTCCAATGATGGACTTGGACCGATTACAGCCGGGCTCGCTGCCGGCATGCCAGAGAATCTAGCTCCGGCATGGTACTGGACAGACATGTTTGCTGGCGAGATCATTTATCATGCAAGAATGTTGAAGCACAAGTGTAGAACTACAGAGCCCGACTTGGCTGCAGCCTTCTATATACCATTTTATGCTGGACTTGCAGTTGCAAAATATTTGTTCACAAATTATACTGCAAAAGAACGGGATTGGTACTGTGAGATGTTACTCAAGTGGCTCCAGGAACAACCCTATTGGAAAAGATCCAACGGCTCAGATCACTTCATCATGCTTGGTAGGATGACATGGGATTTTCGTCGGTCAAAGAATGAAGAATGGGGGTCCAGTTTCATTAACATGCCTGGGATGAAACAAATCTTACGGCTCTGCGTTGAAAGAAATCCGTGGGATCATCTTGAGATCAGTGTTCCTTACCCCACTGGATTCCACCCAAAGTCAAAATCAGACCTCGATCTATGGCTGAATTTTGTGCAAACTCGAAACAGGACGAATTTATTCACATTTGTTGGTGGGAAACGCAAAGTGAGGAGTGATTTCAGAAGTCTGTTATCTAGTCACTGTTACAATGAGTCCGACTCGTGTCGGGTCGTGGATTGTTCGGGAACTCGGTGCTATGACGGTACATGGGAGGTTCTTGAAGCTTTTTTGGACTCGGATTTCTGTTTGCAGCCTAGGGGTGATGCACATACAAGAAAATCCACGTTTGATTGCATGCTGGCTGGTTCGATCCCGGTATTTTTCTGGAAAAGAAGCATATACGATCAATACCAGTGGTTCTTGACGGGACAACCGGAAAACTTCTCGGTGTTTATAGACCGAAAAGATGTGAGAAATGGAGCGTCTATAAAGAAAGTGTTGGAAGGGTATAGTAGGGAACAAATAAGAAGAATGAGAGAGAAGGTGATTGAATTTATACCAAGATTTGTGTATAATTATATAGGCAGTGATGATAAACAAGATGCTTTTGATCTTGCTATTGATGGAGTATTGAAGAGGTTCAAGGAGCAAAAAGAACCCAACAATGCACAATTAAAAGAGGAATGAAATGAAGGGATCACATTCTTGCTTGGAAGTGGTAAAAGGTGGGTATGTATATACTTTTTTCTCATGTATCAACTCGTAATGTTGTTAAGTTTATTTTTTCATTTTTGGAGAAAGAAGAATAAAGAAATTTAAGGGTATGTTTTTCCATATTGCAAGTAAAATAGGAAAAAGAGCAATATTTGTCTGAGCTTGTTTGGTTGCTCTGAAAATTAATTTGCATTCAGAGGTAGAATTATTTAAAACAATTGCAAATATTGAAAAGTGATGAAATTGGTAAGAGTCGTGTTGGATCAAATGCCAAATAAAATTGGGCCCAGATTTCATCTTTTTTTTTTTTGGGCCTTAGGTCGGGTTAGATAGGAGGACTGCCACCACCTCTTGATAAAAAGTAGCGCAATCTTCATATAATTCTAATTCCAATAGTTTAAGAAAAATTGCACCAATTACTCCATGAAAAGCTTGTTTACGTTTTTAAAAAATGGTGAAGTGTTGGTCTCAGATAAACAGATCGAATGATTGTTCAAGTTTATTTTGTGAAAAACCACAAAGAAACAAGTTTAAAAATAACAAAAACACAAGATTTTTCGACTTAAGGCCCCGGAGGTTCAACGAATACTTCTAACACCTAATCTTTTGTTGAGCATCCCTGAGGATATTGCTCGAATCCACTATAAAGCCCCAGAAAGGGGGCAAGAACAAGTTCAGAAACCTTTTATCTCGAATACATATCTCCTTTCAACAATCACTCACACAAAACATGAATTACTTTACAAAACTCTCTAAATAACAATCTCACAAAGATCATCTAGTTGATGACCCAAAATACAGAGAATTTCACTAAGATGGAGAAAGATGAATAGCTGTATTCGTCCCATCCTAGAAGCACAGTTGCTTCCTTTTATATGAGATAAAGCATTATCACACATCCAACGGTATGAAATATTCCAAGTGTCAAGCATCCAATGAATGTGTGTTTATATATATCAAACACGTTTTCATCCAATTTCCAGAAGAATCCATTTATTGGGTCAAGACATAGATGGACTGGGTAAGTGGGCTTATCTCATTTGGGACATAAAAATGTAGCAACCCATATCCACAATCTCCACCTTTGCTGCATTTTGTGACTTTGTGTAATGGATTCGAACTCTATCTTAGATCACTTGCTCTTATTAACCTGTTATAAAACAAAAACTAGTCAGTTTCAAGATTTAATAATTTTAAAGAATCCTGAAATTTATTCAAATATCCTTTGTACCTACATCAATTGGATTAACCTTAGTAGGTATTTTAACAAGTTTTATATCACATTTTTCAGTTATATCCCTAATAAAATGAAACTTAACATCTATGTGTTTAGTTCTATCATGAAACATATGATTTTTACCAAAGAAAATAGCAATTTGATTATCTGAATCAAAGCTCCACCTTATTTTCTACAAATCCTAATTCATTTAATAATCATTTCAACCAAATACCTTCTTTTACAGCTTTTGTAGCAGCAATATATTCAGCTTCGATAGAAGATAGAGTAACTAATTTTTTAAGTTGAAATTTCCAACTAATGCATGTATTATTTATCACATAAAAATATGCAGAAGTAGATTTTCTGTTATCAGAATTTTTAGCAAAATCAGAATCAACATATATTTTCAAATTAAGACCATTTTTATCAGTTTTAAACACAAATCCTATTTTTTAGTACCCTTTAGATATCTGAATAAATGTTTCATAGCTTCCCAATAAAGCTCACCTGGATTACTCATAAATTTGCTCAGAACACTTAGGCAAATGTAATATGAGGTCTAGAGCATACCATAAAATGCATAACAGAATGTACTGCATTAGCATAAGGCACATTAGCCATTCTATTAAACTCATCTTTAGATTTTGGTGAATGATCAGTAGATAACTTCACACAGGCAGATAAAGGCAAATTAACAAGTTTAGATTCATGAAGTGAAAATCTTTTAATAACCCTTTCAATGTAAGTTTCTCGTGTTAAAAATAATTTTCAATTTGTTCTATCTCTTTTTATTTTCATTCATTGTATCCTTCTAGCAGACCTTAAATCCTTCATTTCAAATTTAGATTTAAGTTTTTTTCTTTTAGAACATCAACAACAAATTTATTATGACCAGTTAGAAGCATATCATCAACATATAGAAGCAAATAGAAAAATTCAGAATTTTCAGCACATTTAAAGTAGAAATAGGGACCATAATCTGCTTTTTAAAACCAATACTTTGTATAAAAGAGTCAAACCTCCTATACCATTGCCGAAGAGCCTGTTTCAGATCATACAAAGGTTTCTTCAAAAGGCACACTACGTTTTTTCTCTTGCTTTCAAAACATTTTGGTTGGGTCATGTATATAGTCTCATCTAGAGTACCATAAAGAAAGGCTATTTTCACATCAAGTTGCTCTAATTCTAAATCAAATTGTGCTACTATAGCAAACAAGACTCTGATAGAAGTGTATTTCACAACATGCGAAAATATGTCAATATAGTCTATTCATTCTCTTTGTGTAAAATCCTTAGCTACTAGTCTTGCCTTATATTTTTTGTCACCAAATTTCATATCACCTTCCTTAATTTTGTAAACCCATTTACAGTTAGCCAATTTGCAATCATTAGGTTTTTCTACAAGATTCCAAATCTGATTCTTATATAAAGAATCCATTTCCTCTTGCATTGCAACAAACTATCTAGCAGAATCTTTACAAGATACTGCCTCTTCACAAGAGGCTGATTCAAAATTTAAAGTCTCAGGTTCATATTGTTCAGACACATTATCTGTATACAAAAGCCTAGATAGAGGACTTATTTGTCTTCTCTCTCTATCCTTAACAAGTTGGTAATCTTACAGATTAGAGCCAGTATCAAAAACTTGATCATCTCTCAAATTTTGATTAGTTATAGTTTGTGATTCTTCTTGAGGTTGAGGTTTCTCTACCTCAATCTGAACTTGATTTTCATTATTCAGAACATCAATATCAACCTCAGTTGACACAAAGTCCTTCTCAGCTAGTTCCTCTCTATTATCATCATTAAGACAAGGAAAGTGTTCTTCATTAAAAATAATTGACCTATTTGTTATTACTTTTGAATCCTCCAATTTCTTTTATACAACCTTTATCTCCTTCCTCATGACTAAAAAAACACATTTCAGAGATCTAGATTCAAGCTTAAACCCAGTTTGGTGTGCATAAGCTGTACAACCAAAGGTTCTAAGGTAAGAGTAGTTAGGCATAGTTCCAGTCCATATCTTCTTAGGTATCTGATAATCTATGGAACTTGAAGGACTTCTTAATATAAGATAACAAGCAGTCTTAACAGCTTCTCCCCAAAATATCTTTGGTAAATCAGAGCTTATCAACATACATCTGGTTCTTTCAAGGATAGTTCTATTCATTCTTTCAAGAATTCTATTTTGCTGTAAATTATAGACTACAGTTCTGTGCCTATGTATCCCATGGTTATTATAGAACTGATCAAATTCAACATTATAGAATTCAAGGTCATTATCTGTTCTTCATGCCTTTATCTTTATATCAGTTTGATTCTCAATTAATATCTTCCATTTTTTTAAGGTTATAAAAGAATCAAATTTATTCTTCAATAAAATAATCAACGTTTTCCTAGTCTTCTGTAACAAGAAGATAATATCTATAGCCAGAGGCTGTAGATACAGGTGTAGGGCCCCATAGAACACTATGTATATAATCAAGTATATTTAGTGATTTATGAACCCCCGTCTTAAATGGCAACCAGTTTTGTATTCCAAAGATACAATATTCACAAAATGTCAACTTATGAACATTGTCCTTCCCAAATACTCCTTCTTTTGAAATAAGTTTTAGGCCTTTTTCACCAAGATGACCTAATCTCTTATGCCATAATTCTGATATTTCAGATTGAGACACTAAGCTAAAAGTATTATTAGGGAAGACACATTCAGCATTTATCACATAGATACCATTATATTTTGGTGCACTAACAATGAGATTCTGATTTTTTATTATATTTCTAAAGCCATTTCTAATTTCAATTTAACAATTTTTATCATCTAGAACACCTAAGGAAATAAGGTTTCTTTTCAAAGCAGGAACATATATAGTATGTTTTAGAAATATTAACTAATTTTTTTCAAGTTTTAAAACAATATTCCCAATGCCTAACTTCACAAGGTTCATTATTTCCTAGCTTTACAAAACATTCACTTATGTTAGAAAAACCAGAAAACCATTTGAGATTGGGGCTCATTTAAAAAGAACATCCTGAACCAAAAACTCAACCTTGATTTGTTCTTTCATAAGAGGATACATAAGCTACAACAATATTAGCTCCCACTTCCTTATAAAAAACAACAATGGATGAAAAGTTATTGCCTTGATTGGACTCATTCCTTTGATCATTAGCCCTTTTAAAACAGTCTTTTATAAGGTGACCCGTTTTTTCACAATAATAGCATTTTCTATTCTTATCATTAGCTTTATAAGTTTTTTTGTCATTTCCTTTATTATTTCCCCATTTTTTCTCAGCAAAAATTCTTGTTTTTATCATGACTGGTCTGACTGAAATTACTAAGACCTTTAGATTGAGGTTTAGGATTAGATTGAGATTTCTCAATATGAAGAACTTCTTTATGCTCTGATTTTAATTCCAGATCTCTATTTTTTAGAGAAGTATGAACTATATCAACGGTCAGATTATCCCTACCATATTCTAAGGCATTCTTAATAGCCTTATATCTATCACCTAAAGCATTAAGTAGACCAACTACTTTATGATCACATGAAATTTTCTCACCATAGTTTATAAGATCTTGAGTGATCTTATTAAACTTGTTCATATTCTCCTCTAAGTCAGCATTAGGATTAAACTTATGACTAAAAAATTGTTTCCATGGAAAACAATTGTTTGGTGATTTTTCTAAGGCAACCCATAACGCAGCAGCAGTTTCAGTATTTCCTACATTTCTGATTACAGAGTTAGATAGATGAAGGAACAGTGTGCTCCAAGCTAATTCATCTTGTTCAGTTTTCCTTTCAAGTGGAATATTTTTTGCCCAAGATTCATATATATTTTTAGCACATTTTAGTTGCAACATAAGTGCTCTCATTTTCTGGCGTTAGAAACTAAAGTTTTTTTTGCCATCCCACATCTGAACATCAATCTTAGTGGTCATAGTGTGCAAAAGTGCAGTAACAATACTCAAGAATTTAGAAGACAAGGAAATGAAAATTTTTAGACAAATCAGATAGATATATCCAAAAACTTATGACAAAGAAAGGACAAAAAATCATACAACTAATATATGCATTTAGATGTGTTTATACTCAATAAACAGTATGTATTCAGAAAAAATGCAAATTATAATTAATATGCATACAGAAAATTCGTACTGTACAAATTGAAGCAGACTAAAACAACACACAATTCAAGAATCAAAATTTTGCAATTTATACAAAGGTAAATCTAATCCAAAAAAATTGAATCAATAACAGTAATCACACGAACAAAAATATTTTACAAGAAGAAACATTAAGCGATGTATCGCTTATGAAGTTCCTTGACCAAACCCTAATTCTCTTAGATTCTAGGGGATCTTTTAGGGATCCCTAGACAAAGGTAAATATAGGGGGGGTTTTGGGAATCTAAATAAGGCAGTACCTGTTTTGAAAGAATGAAGAGAATAGTAGATATTTGTAACCAGAATTGCAAGATCGTAGATATACCCACAAAAATACTAGAGACCAGCTTCAAAGTCGGATTGAATGATTTCTTGACCAAAAACATTTATAGATCTTTGCAGATCTAAAAGCCCCTTTTTCATTTTAAAGGAAAATATTCAAGAATTAAAAAAATTGTTTTAAAAAAGAAAAAATTTAACAAGCTCTGATACAACTGTTGGTCTCAGATCGAATGATTGTTCGAGCTTATTCTGTGAAAAATCGTAAAGAAACAAATTTAAAAATATTAAGAACACAAGATTTTTCGGCTAAAGGCCTCGGAGGTTCAGGGACTACTTCTAACTCATAATTTCCCGTTGAGTGTTTGTAAGGATATTACTCAAATCCACTATAAAGCCCCAAAAAGAGGCAAGAACAAGTTCAGTACAAATTTGTAGTAAGGGATTCAAACGAACCATTATCTCGAATACACCTCTCCTTTCAGCAAGCACTCACACAGAACATGAATTGCTTTACAAAACTCTCTAAACAATAATCTCACAAAGAAATCGCACAAAGATCATCCAGTTGATGACCTAAAAATATAGAGCGAATTTCACTAAGACGGAGAAAGATGAATAGCCGTATTCGTCCCACCCTAGAAGCACAGCTGCTATCTTTTATATGAGATAAAACAATATCACGCATTCAACGGTATGAAATATTCCAAGTGTCAAGCATCCGATGAAGGCGTGTTTATATATATCAAACACGTTTTCATCCAATTTCTAGAATCATCCATTTATTGTGTCAAGACATATTTGGATTGGATAAGTGGGCTTATCTCATTTGGGCTATAAAAATGTAGCAACCCATCTCCATATTATCGTCGATGAAGAATCACATGTTAGCCGTTGCGTTGCTATAATCCTGAATACACTTGCAATATTAGTGATTCTTCATCATAATTTTTGGCTTTTTGATGTGGGTTCTTTGTGAGAGGGAGACTCTGGTTTTCTTACATGCTTTCGTTATGGAAGTATGTCTTGTTTTCTATGGATGCACAAAAGTGTAGAAGGTCGACCTACGAAAAATAAAATAATGTCTACTATGGATTTTATTGTAAATAAGGTATATGGGTATTATAATATGTAATAAACCATTAGATCAATCCTTTGATTTTCACGCGGTCTTTGTTTGCATATAGAAAAATATAAAAAGACAAAAAAAATTATGGATAGTCAAGATTTTTTACTATATAAAAAAATTATTCTAATCATATAGAACATTCAAAACCCCCGGAGGAAAAATAACTTTATCACGCAAACTCAAGGATGCTCGGCTCTTAATTTGTTTCTCTAAAGAAACCCCACGTGAAAGAGAATAATAAAATACATCAATGTATAAAATATTTAAACTAATTTTTCCTATGCAATTCGGCCCGAGAAATGGAGCCCCGACCCGACACAAATTGTCTGCCAGTTTTCTACTTTGGAGCACCTCTAACATACTCATTATATTTTATAGTTGAGAATGGAATAATGTTATCCACCATAATAACTATTTATTATGATTCTATATAAATTTTCATATATGCGCCAAACATTACCATATTGGTTAGGTACATAAATCCTCTTTATTAAATTACCAATTATGATATTTTCACACTTCAAACTAGAAATGGACAAATCAATTATTTTCATAAATAAGTTTGAATTTATTAATTAGAAAACAATGTGTATAAGTGAAATTTGATTACTTAAAAAATTTAGATGCACAAACCGTAAAATTATCGGTCATTTTATACCATCAAATAATCTAAGAGTAAAAGACATGTCAACTTTTATGAATTCTATGAAAATACATGATTCAAATTAAAGCTTGACTTTAAAAGTGATTTTTTAGTAACAAATAAAATCCAAACAAAGTATTTGAAATTAACATAAACCATGAATTTTGACATTCAGTATATCGGCAAATCCATCGCAATTACATATATTATTATTAGGGGTGGCAAGGAACCAAGTCGAGTCGGCTTGATCTTTAGACACTCTAGATTAATTCGTGTCTACAAACTAGACTCAATTTGACTCGTGGACCTCATGAATCGATCCGAGTCGTAGCAAACTCACGTATCGACTTTTTATTTTAAAGAAATCCAAAACGAGCCCAAATCATCCATGGACTAAGCTGACCAACCGCTTGCCAGCCCTAATTAATACAAGGATTAAACTGGTTACAAAGAAATGACAGGGGCTATTTGGTGAAATAATAACTTTTGATCGAAAGTTTCTTCTATTTTTTTTTCGCCGTCAATGAAATTTTGACCCTGTCATTACAAACCAACCCAACATTTTGGTCCCACCCCACGAAACCGAAAAGAAATCAACCTCTCATTACAAGGTCTTAGCCTGCAAGAAGTTGACTCTTCACAAATTTTGATCACTACTTGCGTCATTCACGAATCACGCCTATGTTTGATGTTTCTAGATGACACGTGTCTCCCTATGCAACAAGAATTTTCTTTAGTCAAAAATGCTCTGCGCCATTTTCCAGCAAATCCTTGTTATAAAAGAATGCATTGAGATTTTTCTCAACAAAAACTACTATATATGTGCCGCATACAAATTGATGAAGTCAAACAAAATTATATAGACTAACAAGTATTCAACAATCAAGATGGAAGAATCAATTTGGCTATGGCTATACACAGCTTTCTCTCTCTTTCTTGTACTTCTGGCTTTCAAGTTTTTGTCAGCCACAAAAAGCAAACTTCCGCCAAGCCCTGTACCGGCCCTTCCTTTCATAGGTCATTTGCACCTCTTGAAACAACCTATGCACCAAACCTTCCACCGTCTCTCTGAAAAATTAGGTCCAATATTTTCCCTCCGCTTTGGCAACCGGCTATTGGTGGTGGTGTCATCTTCAACGGCGGCAGAAGAATGCTTCACCAAGAATGATATTGTGTTGGCCAACCGCCCTCGTTTTCTCATAGGCAAATACATTGGCTATAACTACACAACACTTGTCGGTTCCTCATATGGCGAGCACTGGAGAAACCTTAGACGCTTCAGTGCAGTTGAAATATTTTCTTCCAGTCGCCTCAACATTTTCCTGTCCATGCGACAAGATGAAATCAGACGTCTGTTGCAAAAGCTATACCAGAAGTCACATAATCACTATGCAAAAGTTGAACTCAAATCTATGCTATCTGAACTGTCCTTCAACATTATCATGAGAATGGTGGCTGGGAAGCGATATTTTGGAGAAGATGACGACAACGACGAGGGTAAGCATTTCCGGGAACTTATTGATGAAGCTTTTGCACTTGGCGGGGCATCAAATCCAGGAGATTTTCTTCCACTTTTGAAATGGATAGACTACAAAGGATTTCAGAAGAATTTGGCTAGGGTAGGTGGGAAAATGGATTCATTCTTGCAAGGTCTCATTGATGAGCGACGCCGTAAAAAGAGTGAAAATACCATGATCGATCATTTGCTTTCTTTACAAGATTCCCAACCAGAATATTACACAGATACAATCATCAAAGGGCTAATAAATGTAAGTCACGATTGTTTTCCTCTGTCCTTCTGAACATGAATTAAGCGATAGTATAATCAAGGAATATCTTATCGTGGTTTATGAATTTGCAAAATGGCAGGTTATGCTAAATGCCGGAACAGACACATCTTCCGTGACCATAGAATGGGCTATGTCGGCTTTGCTTAACCACCCGGAGAAGCTGGAAAGGGTTAAAGCTGAGATTGACAGGCTTGTGGGCAATGATCGTCTGATTGAGGAATCGGATTTGTCCAATCTTCATTACTTGCAAGCAACTATTTCTGAGACTTTCAGATTGCACCCAGCAGCACCATTACTCGTGCCGCATGAAGCATCAGATAACTGTAAAATTGGGGGTTATGATATACCTCGTGGCACAATCTTGCTCGTCAATGCTTGGGCCATTCACAGGGATCCCACAGTTTGGGATGACCCCACAAGCTTCAAGCCAGAGAGATTTGAAGTAGGTGAAGTTGGACCACCAAAATTGATGCCATTTGGAATGGGGAGGAGGTCATGTCCCGGTGCTGGCCTGGCCCAACGAGTGATGGGTTTGACCTTAGGATCTTTAATTCAGTGTTTTGAATGGCAAAGGATTAATGATGAGAAGATTGATTTAAAAGAGGGAAAAGGGCTTACTATGCCCAAAGCTGTGCCACTGGAGGCAAGTTGCAAAGCACGCAATGTACTTCACAAGGTTCTTTCTGGTGTTGCCTGAATCGTTATTTGGATATTTGTAATTCACTATTATGCATGCACTTCAGTTTTATAATCAATGTTTGAGAGATTTCTTCAATATCTCGTGCAAATTCAATGTTTATTTGCTTTACACATCAGTATATCTGCTGTAGAATAACATACAGCACGTACTTGCGTAGAAGAAGTTAATATGCTGAAATCAAATGTTTCTGCATTATTGCTCGATTCGATTCAATTCAAATAAGGACATCAAACATGATGAGGCGATTCTCAGCATTATTCATCTCATGAAAATCAAGAATCTGAACATAAAAGAAAAAAGAAGAGGCACCTCAAGTTTAAAAATAAAAAACAGGGTCATCTTTATATATTTTATTGATAATATACAGACTTCTTGGTGAAGAAAAAATCCATTAGTACATTATCTATCTATCTACAATACATTAATACATTATCTATCCATCTATCTACAATATTTAAAAGGGTAATATATATTATATTACTACAACAATTTTTATTTGATACACCACATTTTAGTTACAATTAAACTCATCAATCTTTGTAAATTTTAGCAATTATTTTCTTTACTTATATTTGTCGAATTCTTATTTTCAATCTTCCATTAATTAACATGTCTCATCCTTGATGATGATTTATAATTGTATATCAATATATTTTGTTTTCATACTTTAAAATGAGGGAAAAATATTTTTTCGTACTTTCTATTTGCTTATTTTTTAAAAATATGATAAAAAAAAAAGTTGTTTTACGTCATTTCAAAGGACTTTTGCACATAAAATTGTTATCAAATACAAAATGAGTAATTATCTCATGCAAAGGAGTTAGCAATCCAAACTAATTCTTAATTTATTTACAAAGTTTAATAATTGTGTTTTTGTAATTTATAGTTATTGCAAAGAGAGGTATATGAAGTCGGTTTATCACAATGAAGTCCTTTTTACACTTTTTGCACATCTCATTACTTCCAGCAGATGATAGAGGATATTCATTCAAATTCAAGAGGAAATAATTTTTAATACGTCTATACTTTTACAATGATCATTAACAAGGCTCGAGGACAAACAATGCATATTGTTGGAATGTGTCTTTCTGAATATGTATTCTCTCAACGACAACTATATGCTATACTTTCTCGTGGAGTTTCAATGCAAATAACAAAAGTCTTCATAAAAACAAAAAATAAAAAGAAGAAAAATTATTGGACGTTGACAAAAAATATTATATACAAAGAAATGTTATTATAATCAAAACATTACATTTCAATTTATTCAACTTTTTCATATTACATACAAAAAAAGCTTATTTCACATGTATTATTTTTAACAATTTTAATTTTTCTTTAACAATATCAGTTACTTGAGCTACTTTCAAAAATAGTATTAGTTATTCAAATATTACGCACATCATTCATTCGATACATAAAACGTGCAACGCACGTGCTTACTAATAGTATAAGTAAAAGAAATCTCAACTTTGTCTCTATTTGACAAATTTATAAATGATTATCAAAGATGGATAATAATGAGTATCAAGAAAAGTGTAGACAGCAGCGACTAGTAAATATACGATTGAAATTATTAAATCGCCGTGGAAAAAAGGAATGGCTGCATGTGGGAAGAGGAAGACGATTGCCAAATGACCAAACGTTTTCTTCAATTAAATATTATAATTATTACTCTTAATAAACTTATCATTTGGTGAAACCCTTTTTACATGCAATACTCTAATGGTTTCACCATTTTGAACCTTCTTTATTGTACATAATAACGATTTGGACTATATGCACATATTAATATATATACATATAATGTGATGAAATATAAATGAGTCAGAGTTTTTTCAATCAAATAAAAAAGAAAAACTTATGCATTCTCTTCTTGACGACTCATCTATCTGTAAAAGAATTTGTAACTCCTTATGTACAAGTAGAATTATTCGTATAATAATGCCCATAATTATGTCTGAAAAATAAACTAGTCTTTGACACTGAATAAATAATTATAACATTATAATGTGTTCGAAATATATTAAGCCCCCGTTTCTTTATTATTAAAGTAGGAAAATGAGTTTTGAAATAGGGAATTTCTTGAAAATATGTGGTCAAAAAGTAAGAAATTTTTTTGAATATACGTGTAAAATATTTTATTATAAGAACGTGTGATTGAAAATGAGCGAGAAAAAAAAATTGAAATAATAATGGACAAACCAAGGCAAAATGTGTTGAGGCATTGTTGATCATAAAACAAAACATGCAAGGACAAAAATAGGAAAGTGGACTTTTTATATGTTGTAGATAGATGTGGATGTAGATGTGGATGGACGTAGATAATAAATTTGAATTATTATTAATGCAAGAAACGACTTTTCCAAATTATTGATATATTACATAAATATTTTTATATTACTTAAACATCTTCTCATTCTAAAATCACAGCCATAATAGTACGATTTAAAACATTAAGGACGTGTCTGGAGCTGATTTTAATGGAGGAAAAAATTGATTTGCTGACCCTTTTTCATCAATTCAATCGTGTTTTGTTGACTTTTATCTCTAACATGCGGGCCCCACCTTCAAAAGCAACGGTAAAAAAATTGGCTTAAAATTGGCTCCTACACGCCCTAAATATCTTAAATAAGTTTTGAATAATTTTATTTATAATATTAGATTTAAGATTTGAATTGTAATATTACAAATGAGTAAGAGTTATTTTATTGGTCATACTCCAAAATAAGAAAATAATTTTTTTTTATAAGAATCTTTTTCTTACCATAAAAAATAAAAATAAAAAACATAAAGTTAGATTAATGAACTCTATTAATTTTAAAAAATAAAAAAAATAAAAATAAGAATTAGACCGTCAAATTCTTGTAAAGCTGAAAAAAAAAAAACCCACACCCACAAACCCCCCTCCCTTAGATACTTTGGTCACTGCATGCGTCATCATAAAGATAAGTCCATGGTAAACATATTGAAGATATTTTATACACATTTCTTCAAAGAAACAGTAAAATGTCGGATTAATTTATTGGATAATTACAGTTACGGTATCAAATCTTTCACTTTATTTTAGACTTAATCCAAACATTTCATTTATGACATTCACCGTACTAAACTTTTCAAAAATTCGTACTTGAAGTTCAAGTAAATGAAAATCCTCTATTTGGCCGTTAATTGACTAAAGTAATTAATTTCAACCAAATATAAGATGGTTAAAATGGTAACTTTACAATTTTAACATAAAATAAATTTAATAACTCAATTATCATTTTGCTTATTTTATATTTGGTCAAAATTAATTACTCTAGTCAACTAAAAATCAAATGGATGGTTTCTATCCACTTGGGACTTCAAGTGCAAATTTCTGAAAAAGTTTGGTATGGTGGTTGATACAAATGAAAGATTTAAATCAAATCTATATTAAAGTAAAAGATTTGGTATTGTGGCTACAATTATCCCTTAATTTATTGATTAATCGAGGAATTAATTTCCAACCATAAAAATAAAAATAAAATAAAGAAGTCAAGCCTCAAATGTAAGAAAAAACAAAATAACAGGCTTGAATTTTCGTAAAATCATAGACCATTTCACACTTTTGCTCATTTAAGTTAAATCTTATTAAATAACATAACGATTTAATAAAAGTTAAATAATTTTCATTAATGAAAGATAATTATACAATTGTAATAAACAATTAAAAGTCAATTTGCTTACTTTTAAAAGTTCGAAACGAACTTGCTGTTTTCACAATAAATTAGAGACAACTAAGCAACTCTCATTTTATTCAAATAAACAAATTAATGTTTGTTTGTTTCTGATTAAAATCAGATTTTAATTTAAGTTAAAGTCAAACAATCAATATTCACCCCATATTTCATATCTTTCATGGATCCCACAACTTTTCAACTGCATATTTTAAAAATTTTTATCACAATCTACTAAAAATCTAATTTTAATCATCACCAAACACCACTAACATATGATTGATATACGAATTTGACCCGTACACGAATCTAAAGCCAATGCGAGGAAAAGACTGCATTAACACGCTGAGAAGGGTCAAATATTATCCTTAGCCAAAAGGTCCTACCAAAGGCTGCATGCAAGAATTGGCAATATATATATGTGTGTGTGTGTCATCCAAATTGATGTATAAATAAAAAATTATATATTCATGAATCAAGATTCAGGCATGGAATCAACTTGGCTATACACAGCTTTGTCTCTATTTCTTGTAGTTCTAGTGTTTAAGTTTTGGTCATCACGAAAATACCAACTTCCACCAAGCCCTGTACTGGCCCTTCCTTTCATAGGCCATTTGCACCTCTTGAAACAAACTTTGCACCGAACCTTACACCGTCTCTATGAAAAATTAGGTCCTATCTTTTCCCTCCGCTTCGGCACTCGTCTTGTGGTGGTGGTTTCATCACCAACGGTGGCTGAAGAATGCTTCACCAAGAATGATATTGTGTTGGCCAACCGCCCTCGTTTTCTCAAAGGCAAATACATTGGCTACAACTTCACAACACTTGTTGGTTCCCCATTTGGTGAGCACTGGCGCAACCTCCGGCGCTTCACTACAGTTGAAATATTTTCTTCCAGTCGCCTCAACATGTTCCTGTCCATACGAAAAGATGAAATCAAGCGTCTGCTGCAAAAGCTCTATCAAAATTCACAGAGTGACTTTGCAGATGTTGAACTCAAATCTTTATTTTCAGAGCTGTCCTTTAATATTATTATGAGAATGGTGGCTGGGAAGCGATATTTTGGAGAAAATGAGGACAGCAAGGAGGCGAAGCATTTCCGCGAACTTATTGATGAAGCGTTTTCACTTGGTGTCGGTTCAAATTTAGGAGATTTTCTTCCCCTTCTGAGATGGATAGACTACAAAGGGCATGAGAAGAATTTGGCTAGGCTAAGTGAGAATATGGATGCATTCTTGCAAGGTCTGATTGAGGAGCATCGCCATAACAAGAATGGAAATACCATGATCGATCATTTGCTTTCTTTGCAAGAATCACAGCCAGAATATTAACAATTTGAATTTTGACTTAATTTGGTGTGGGAATTTGAAAATGACAGGTTATGCTAAATGCCGGGACAGATACCTCTGCAGTGACCATATAATGGGCTTTGTCGGTTTTGCTCAACCACCCGGAGAAGCTGGAAAGGGCTAAAGATGAGATTGACAGTCTTGTGGGCAATGATCATCTGGTCGAGGAATCAGATTTGTCCAAACTTCATTACTTACAAGCAATTATTTCTGAGACTTTTAGATTGTTCCCAGCAGCTCCATTACTCGTGCCACATGAAGCATCAGATAACTGTAAAATTCAGGGTTATGATATACCCCGTGGCACAATCTTGCTCATCAATGCTTGGACCCTTCACAGGGATCCCACGGTTTGGGATGAGCCCACAAGCTTCAAGCCAGAGCGATTTGAAGTTGGGGAAGTCGGACCACCAAAATTGATGACATTTGGAATGGGAAGGAGGTCATGTCCTGGTGCTGGCCTAGCCCAACGGGTGGTGGGTTTGACCTTAGGATCTTTAATACAGTGTTTCGAATGGCAAAGAATTAATGAAAAGAAGGTTGATTTAAAAGAGGGAGTAGGGATCTCTATGCCCAAAGCTGTGCCACTGGAGGCAAGGTGTAAAGCCCGCAATGTTCTTCACAAGGTTCTTTCGGACGTAGCTTGAATTGTTTTTGGGAATTTATAACTAGTGTTATATATCCTAGTACTCATAGTTTTATAATAAATGTCAATTAGCCGTTTAATGTCATAAATTTTTACCATTTCGTGTCGCATTCTGTATCCTGGAAAGTATTCAAGCAAAAGAGATCGAGAGACTTGCATCTAAATCCATATTCGATATCAAATGCGCCTCCGCTATTAAAGTCCCTGCCTTCTTTTGCTTGTAATTAATTGCGGCCGGCATAAGCGAGGATCGCCACCACGAGTGGTTCAGCCTGGCCACAACGGCTGTTGTAAACAGGAAAAAAGAGGGAAAAAAAAAAAAAAGAAAGATTAATTGCAGTTGATTCCCACCATCACCTCAAACCCTTTAATATTAACCAGTGGACAATTGAAATTTATAATTCATTAAATACAACCACAGATGCTGGCCAAACAAATCCTAATGAAGTATTCTCCCAATTACAAATCTATGAAGCCAGATGATAGCTGATTAGAAACTTGTTTTCATCGTTGCTTCTTTAGTTTAGTAGGGTAAGTGCTTCTTTCTTAGTTTTCTGGTACTGTCATCTCTTTTTGCATCTTCAACAATAAAATAAAAGGATGTTTATTTGAGTCTGTTTA
>CAIGRN010075892.1:7607-19629 GCA_903798345.1 Fraxinus anomala
TTTTGCAATGAAAACAAATTCTATGGGCAGTTGTAAAAATTTTTTTTCCTTTAATGGACAATTTTCATGGAAAACAAAGCCAAACGAACACAAAAACATTCAAAATTTCAACATTTTCAAGTAGAAAATTATACTAATCAAACACAATTAATTGACAATTTCCAGTAAAATGAATTATAGGCAATTCAATTACCTGAAATTCATTTTCTTTCTAACCAAATTCAATCATTGCAATCAAACGGACTCTTAGTTCATTCTATTGAAAAGAATAGCATTTACGGTAATTTACATCTTTTTAAGTCAACAATGACGGTGACATAAAGACCCACCTGCATTTCCAACAGTTGAAATTTTGCTTAAAATGTTGTGAGAATCCTACCCAGACAAGAGCTAATTAACCACACATCATAAGACACACAAGTATTACTCACTAATTTACCACTCATTTTTACCATCGTACAGTTTTAACAACTATAAAAAAACAAACAGAAGGAAAGGATATAGGGAAATTTTAAAATACAAGTATGATATTCCCAATTTTGGCATCCTCGAGGATCACCCCGATGAGTGAGCTCGAGGTATTCTCATCTACATGTTGTTGGTCGTCGGGGTCAAATTTCCTCAGGGTAGTGTGCATAACCTCAAGAAAGTGATTCAATCTATTAACAAAACAACTAATGTCGTTAATCTAATAGGACTCTATATCAGAGTTTTATGCTTATCCAAACATCTTATCTCATAACTACAATCAAGTTACAACCCATAGGCATGGAAAGACTCCCAAACACTTCACAACTCTCAAATCAAGTAAGGATGCTCAACTGATTTATCTTACTAGGAGTATAGTACCTACCTCTTTAAATTCGAAACATTGGATCATTATTCATGTATGCTTTTACATTCAATTTATAGTCTTACGTTTATATTTTCTCATCTCGCTAACTTAAGTATACGAGATCACACCTTGTTGCCTTTGTTTCAGGTCTTAGAGATTGTGTTCGTGTGCTTCTTTCATCGTCAATCTTAAGAATTAATAGGTACAAAATTTTGTAACATCATTGGCACCGTCTGTAGGAAATGCTACCAAAAGCCATAGTTCACACGTTCAGGAAGCTTTCCGGTCAGCTCATCCGCTCTTAATTAGCCCCTACTGAAGATCCTCCAGTGCCGTAGGAGGAGTCATCGGGAATACCAACATCCCCAGCAGTATTCGTTGCTTCCAAAGCATTCGAAGAGCTCCACTAACAAGTTGCCATGCTAACTCAATTGCTAAGTCAAAAACAACTGTATCCAGCGCCATCACCCCATGGTGGTTTTATGACCAATGCTCGAGCTCCCCATCCTGTTCCTTGTAATGGTGGTCCTAAAACCTTGGGCATACCTCATATGACCTCGGGCTCGAGATCAATTACTTTGGACTCTGCTGAACTTGCCAGGATCATTGAAGACGCGATTATGGCCGGTCTGCTTCAGAATACCTAGGGGTCAACCGATTTCACCCCTAACACTCCATTCACTCCTGAGATTTTATCATATCCTGTGCCAGACAAGTTCAAATACCCCTATATAACGGAGTACGATGGAACCACTGACCCAATCAGCCACCTCAATGTGTACACGGATGTCATGAAGTTGCAAGTTGCACCAGACCCGATTATGTGTAAAAAAAAAATTCACAAACCCTAACTAACGCTACTAGGGATTGGTTTTCTACCCTAGAGTCCAATTTCATTGCCTTATTCTCAAATTTGGCCAACAAGTTTTCTACTTTCTTTGCAAGTAGTAAACGTATCAGGAAGACCGCCACATTACTCATGCAACTTCACCAAGGACAAAATGAATTCTTGTGCGATTTCATAACAAGGTTTAATAAAGAAAGGCTCCAAATACCTGACTTAAATATCATAGCAGCTGCTTCTACCCTCACATATGCCATAAGGTGTAAGGTTTTCTAAATGTCTTTACCAAAAACACCACCAAAGTCCATGATCGAGCTACCCACCTGAGGTGAAAAATATATCAACATTGAGGAAACTATATATCCAGTAAAATTCAGTTCAAACTCTGAGAAGTTTGAACACAAGAGGCAGCATGAGCCCAACAAGTGGCATGATAGTGCTCGTGCTAAATTTAAGTAGGACATACCATCGACGTCATTCACACATCTGAACATCTTCAGTATAATATTTTGATAGAGATGAAGGGCTTCAAGGAAATTAAATGGCCTTCGAGGATGCAGTCCCCTACTATCATTAGAGATAAGAGAAAGTGCTGTGAATTTCATCGGGACCATGGGCATACCACGGAGACATGCAAAGTTTTGCAACGCGAGATCAACTCTCTGATCAAGAAGAGATTTCTAGGAGCTTATGTCGGTCAAGATAAGCATCCGAGGAATGATCGTAACAAGGGAAATACCTCAAAGGCAGATGACATTAATCGACCAACAACGGGCATGATCAATGTCACTGTTTATTTGGTCAATGTCATACATCCAAAGTATTAGAGTCTTACATATTTTTTCTTGGGCTTTCATATATGCCTATATTTATTTTCTAGCTAGGACAGTTTATGTTCAGTTAAGTAAGTTATTGAGATCTTTTCCCAATAAAGTTAATTTTTCATTTGTAATGCGATCAAGTCGTGCCCCCCTCCCCGAGCAAGCACCCTTGCAAATATCTCTTACATTCAAATAAAGATCTTAACAATAAGGCTGGACTTACAAGGTTGGCCTAGACCTCTAATAGTATAGAGGTGTCTTATACTACGTCCCCAAATAGGATGATGTTGCACATTCGTTTGAGGTAGGAGGTCGTGCACCCCAACCTGCATAATCGTAAATTTCAAGATTATCCTATTTTATCAAAAATCGACTTTTGATAAACAAAACACCAGTATACATTAAGGTTGGATTTCATCTTACTACATCAACGATTCTAATGAAAACATTTCACAAGATCAAGCTTTTCATTACAACAAAAAGGGGCAAGATTGAGCCTATGCTACATGATCAGCAGTCGTCGTAATCATCTCCATCTTCCTCTTCTACCTGGCTTGCATCCTCAGACTCTAAAAGCTACAGCTCATTTACCACTTGTGGGATGGTCTTCAGGTCATCAACTTCAACATCGGAGCCTTGGAACGACAAAAAGCTCGTGCCTGTTTCATGGCGAAGAAGTAAGACCCTGAAGCATACACACCTTTCAGGTCCTCAAACTATGTAGAAACTTGAAATCTTCAACAGCCAAACGACAAGCGTCGGATAATCAAGCCTCAAATACTCTTTCCCTGTTCCCGAGTTCAAGCCTCCGCCTATCAGCTTCAACCTTAGCCATACCGAGCTCAATCCTCATGTCATCACGCTCCTTCTTCAAACTCTCCCCATCAAGCTTCAACTCATCAATAATCCTGTCATGATGCTCAATCGTTTCCATCAAGCCATCAAGCTTGTGTGACTCATCCGTCCCTCTCAACCCTATTCCTCGAGCTATGCTGAGTCCTTGCAAAAAATACCAAAGTAGGCTAAGCATTGGAGGTAACACTTGTAAAATAATGAAAAATTATTTAAAGTGATAACCTCAAGGTCTTGAAGACCTTCATCAACGCCGACCCAAGCATGGTGCTTCCTAAAAACATCTGAGAATAACACCAAATGGGGATTCCCGTCGAGGTTCATAATGTTATGGGGCCTACCAGGAATATCAATATGCGATACACCAAGCTGGGGCCTCGGGGTACAAACCTGCGGACTGCCACCTTGAGCTCGAACGACTCATTCGGGCCCTCTGATAGGTCGTCGAGGATCCTAGGCCCTAGCCTTTCTTACTTTTTTTGACCCTGAAAGTCTAGCCACCGGAACTTTGGTCTCCTTCCCTATAGCTTATCAAAAAGCAGAAGGATCAAACGTCATCTCTGCAAACATAAAAGACTAAGTCAGATAGCCGACGATACATAAACAAGCATAAAGCAGTACAGAGCAAAAAGATCCATACCCCAGGGTAGTGCAAGCTAGCAATGTCTAATATCTCATTCCTGAGAATGTTGTCAACATAATAAGACAAAGGCTCAAGCTCATCAAGCTTATGCAGATCACTCTCTAAAGTCGTAGAATATGCTTGACCATATTAAATGAGTCAGTATCGGGGACTACCCAATCAGGCAAAAAAGGATGCTCGGGATTACGAGGACTCACATAAAAAAATCTCGTCTTCCACCTCTTCAACGAACTAGGCATTTTTGGGATCTTAAAGCGACCCCGACTTGAAAGATACGCGAAATAAGAGAACTAAGAAGACGTTTTAACTCAAATATGAGCCTACACAAATCAAGGCGTGGATCTATCCCTAAATATCTACATGCCAAGAAGAAATTAACCAGCATCCCCTCCTTGAGGATACTCTTCGAGCTCCCCGAGCCCCCTTTGTATAACCTAACATTTCGCTACCCAAATTGTGTGAAGTGAAATGGTTAACCCCGATGATATGAACCCTTACCTTAACAACCTCAAGCTTGCTCTTACACTCGACGCCCGACCTTGCAAGAGAAATTTTTAATGTGGCAAATGGTGAAAATGGGGGTATTTATAGAGGATTTGGAATAAAGGACATAAAGGTCTCATCTCAATCGTTGGCATCCTGGCTGTCCTTAAAGCAAATAGGTTTTCTTTTTTTCCATCAAATCCTACAACCCCGAGGTGCTTTGTCACTATCAAATTCTACAACCTCGAGGTGCTTTGTCACCATCATTTCCTCGACCCGAGGTCCATAAGCAACTTAACTTGAGGAACCCAATGGGCTTTTGTTACCTCGCTTATCGGGCTCGAAGTCCTTTAGAGCCACCGCATCCTCGATCTGTGAGGTACATTGGAAAGGTGCATGCATCCCTACCTCGACCTCGAGGTGTACGTGACACGTCGACCCTCGAGGTTGGATGTAGGGGGCCAGTGATATTCCCAATTTTGGTATTCCTGAGGATCACCCTCGGGCGAGTGAGCTCGAGGTATGCTCACCTATGTGTCGTTGGGGTTGAGGCTCCTCGAGGTAGTATGGATAATCTCGAGGAGGTGATTCGGTCCATTAACGAAATAATGTCGTTAATCTAATAGAATTCTACCACCAGAGTTTTATGCTTATCCAAACACCATACCTCACAACTCCAATCAAATTACTTCTAGGCATGGAAAGACTCCCAAACAATTCACAACTTTCAAATCAGATAAGGATGCTCAACTGATTTATCCTACTAGGAAGGTACCACCTACCTCTATAAATATAAAGTCTTGGATTATTATTTAGGTACGCCTTTATATTCAATTTATAGTCTTTCGCTTATATTTTTCCCTCTTGCTAACTTAAATATCGGAGGGGCGATGAGACCGCACCTCATTGCCTTCGTTTCAGGTCTTAAATATTCTGTTCGTGTGCTTCTTTCGTCATCAAATTCGAGAATCAACAAGTGTAAATTTTTGGTATCATCAAAATGTGTTTGCTTCTCTATCACAATAAGTTACTCAATTTGCTTTTTAAGTAAAATGTTTAATGTTGCCAGACATGGTAATTTGCTTGACAAAGACGAAACATAGGAGAATGGGTGAATAATAATTTGGTGCATGCTCCACTCCCACCTGAATTTTGAGGTAGAGTAAGTGTATCTAACAACATACGTTGATGAATAGAACAATACACAATTAATATGTCGGCATGCCGGCCGGCCAACAACTTAAACTGCCAATTACCCGTTGGTTGGTTAATTACGACATTCGGTATATGTCATTCTGTTATCAAATGTTGACAAATTAATATATGATTTATTAAATATCCTTATATTCTATTTAATTAATTCTTAATGCTGCTTTCCCAATCTGACACGTTTCATTTATAATTGCTAATTACCTCATATATTTAAGTTAGCTTTTGTTCGTATCTTTTGTTGGCCCCGACAATATATCTGTATGGGAATATATCTTCATATAATTTATGAATTATTTTCAACTTAATCATATAAGATTAATTTCCTTGTAAATCACTCGACTGTTAATTAGGTTTTAGAATCCAGTTACACAGAATAAACTTGGAAGACATGTTGACTGCGATAAAGTGGCTAATGATCAATGGCGAATCCATGAATTCAGTAAGGGGGTCGACGGTTGCCAACTGTCAACTGTCAACCGTCAACGATCGCAATAACGAAATCGTTTACGAAGTACGAGATAGAGGGAGAGATAGATGACTACAAGAAGAATAATATAACAAATTATCACCCAAATCACAGTACTAAATCTATAAATCACCTGTCAATATATATAAATTATAAATTACCAATTCGATACAATTTTACAATTGAAAAATGCCCAAATTGATTAAGAAATAGAGTACACATAATTGAGCCCAACAAACTAACCAATTGATGTTTTTTTTTTTTCACTTATCCTAATTCCCTAAACAAAAATTCACAAATCACAAATCAAAACTCATAAACGATAAATTACAATTCATAATTTAATGCTAATGCAACATAAATTATTTATCACAAATTCACAGATTCACAAATCACAATTCTCATTTCAATGCCAAATTGCTAATTCACTCATAGAACATAAATCATGATTCTTAAGTAATGATAGTCATAACTCATAAATAAAAAATAACACTAGGAACAGACAGTGAAATTGATTTGTGGAAATGCCAAAATTGGCCTGTGATTTTGGAAACAAACCTGGAGCCCCTAGTATATATATAATTGCCATTGGATTTGGGCATGGTCAATTAAAAAACAAAGGTCCAAGTAAAAAAAAAAAAAAAATTTGAGCCCAACCAAAAGGCAAAACGCCCAATTAGAGAGAGAGAGAGCGCCAAACCCTCATGCTGGTCTCCTTCTTTCTTCTGCCAGCGCCAATAAATGTTCCGGCGGAGCCTAGCACGCGTGGCCGTGCCCTCTCGCCCGGTGCTGGGTCCGCTGTTGCTACTGATCATACATGTTGAAGAAACTGAGTGTTAAATAAATTTTAAAGGCACTGCGACAAATTGGATATGATTGTACATTTTGAAGAAAGTGAACATTACATGGAATAAATTGAAGACGTGTTGACTGTGATAAATTGGATATGATTGTAAATGTTGAAGAAAGCAAGTGTAAATTAAACGTTATTGGATGTGATTTAAGGTATGTAACAAAATTATTAATTATCATGTCTAATTTGGAGTCAAAGATGTGTTATCGAAGCTATTATTTAGTGCATGTTTGGGAAAGCTTAATTATAGTATTAGTTGAATAAATATACTTGGCATCAATAAATTTGGTAGTATTTACAACTTACTAATAACTTATTATCTACACATTTCGTAAGATTCACAACCTATAAATACTTTAAAGTTCTACCAATGAAAATAGTACATGGTTAAAAAGTAAGAAAACGATGTAGAAAAACGCAAAAATGATTTTTCTGGAGAATTATAGTTGAAAATGAGTAGTAAAAATTGATTTTGAAATGCTCGCTTTCAAACAAGGGCTAAAGAAACAAAGTAATTTTTCTTTCGAGAAGCATTACAGTACTTAACATAAATTTATAATATAGCTCTTTGATAACTTGATTCTCTTCCATTTAAAGAGGTAATTCTTTATTTTAAAAGTTTAATTAACACTCTATAGTAAAAATTTGAAATAAAGAATGAATTTTACTCTTCAAATGTAATGAACCAAATACATTCACAATATAATAATTTAATTGTTGTAATTTATTATTTCACAATTTCCCACACACTTCTTTCAAAATAAAGGAAAAATGATATTATAAATTAGAGATGAGTTAAGTGAAAAAACAAGGAAAGACATTGAACCATAATTGTTTGTCGAAAAACTCAAAATAAAGATGAAACATGCCTAGCTAGTATTATTGGACTAGTACAAAAACAAATGCTCTTTCATTTAATTATTCTTCAAGATGCTCTTCAAACTAAAAAGTATTGTTATAAATGCTCCAAGTCAAATAAAATAATTTTTTGTCTCTGACATAAAATATGTTCGAATCGTTTTACAAGTCCTTTATACAATTTTCATCAAAAGCCTCGTCACAATACAAACATATCACTAATATCTTAAACGTCACATTATTCCATTTTAAAAACTATTTTTCAAATTAATGGTCCAAATTTTGACAACATCAATATTATCGATCATAATTGTCAACAACAATGGTACAAATAAGTTAATTAATCTCATAAATAATTCCATTCTTGTTTCTGCATTGATTCAGAATACTATGCTAAAAAATAAGTAAATTAAATTCCTCAGAGAAAACAATTTATAATCATTATTTGTAAAGCACCAATCACATGGCAACCCATGTGAATTTTAACATAATGCCAAATCAAAATATATGTATCCATTTGAACAGAGACTAATCCAAAACCCTAAAAAGAAATCTATTAAAGAAGAATGAAAGCCCACCTAACTAACTGAAAAAATAAACCTATAAAAAGAAAGTAAAAGCAGTTATATCTTGAAAATAAAATTTATTTCTGCAGGAATAAAATTAGTGCCATTTGATAGGCTAAATGATAGAATTTGATCCAATAACTTGTAGACTCAAGGGCTAAAGTCTATGAGTTTGCTCAGAGGCTCATTTCTGTATGGAAACGTAGTATATATTATTTCTTCATTTTTCACCTTATTTTTTATTTAGATAAATATCATTATTTGTGTAAAAAATAAAACTAGTATTCTAACTTTCTTTTCTTTTAGGCATATTTGATACCCTTAATTTTCCCTAGAACTAGGAATTCTTTTTCCATTTTCTAGCTTTTGCCTTGTTTGATAGTAGAAAATTTCCATGGAAAACTTTTTCTCACTTTCTCTCACACATGCACATTTTTCTTGATTTTCTTGAAATTGCTTTCCCACCTTTTAGGTGGGTTTTCATTTTCCAGCTTTTTTTTATTTGACAATTGAAACAAATTTTATAATAAATTGTTAAAAAAAATTCATTTTAATAGACAATTTTCATATAAAATAAAGTCAAACGAATATTAAATTTTGATAAAAAAATGATTTTCTTCGAAATATATATTACTTTTTGGCAATGGAAACAAATTTTTTAACCAATTGTGAAAAATATTATCACTTTAATGGATAATTTTCATGTAAAATAAAGTCAAATGAACACAAAATGATCCAAAATATTAAAATTTTTCGGATGGAAAATTATACCAATCAAACATACTTAATTAATAATTCCTTGAGAAACGAGTTTTAGGCAATTATTTTTTCTGAAATTCATTTTCTTTCTACTAATTTTTCACCTCTGCAATCAAACGGACACTTAATGATTTTGTATGAGATGTTACATCTCAATACGATGAGACGTGTGAAAGTTAAATTTTTCATATCAAAGAAATGAAAATTTTGAAAAGAAAGAGAGAAAAAAATAAAAATAAAAGAGACTCCAAATTACTCAAACAACACCCCCCCTCCCACCCCCCTCTTCCCCTTTTAACTCTATTGCTAGACTTGTACTTGGCAATTTTCTCATGTTTACTAGTTTCAACCAACCATAAATGTTCTTCATGCATTAATTTGTTTTCTTGAAATATAATTGCTAAACATTATTTCATTTTAAAAATAAAATACTTTTTTTTCTGAGAAGATTTGAGTTGAAGGGACAATGGGTGACATGGACAGCTTGGATGCTCAAAAGTATGTGGAATTTGAGTTGAATCCATTTCCACGAATTGACATTTTCTAGGAATTTTTTTTTTTTTTACTTTTTGGTAATGGAAACAAATTTTATAACTAATTATGAATGAAATTATCATTTTAATGGATAATTTTCATGTAAAATAAAGTCAAATAAACACAAAAAGATCCAAAACTTTAAAATTTTTCGGATGAAAAATTATACCAGTCAAAGGCACTTAATTAATAATTCCCTGAAAACAAGTTCTAGGCAATTATTTTTTCTAGAATTCATTTTCTTTCCACCAATTTTTCACCCCCTTCAATCAAAGGGACCCTTAATGATTTTGTATGAGGTGTTACATCTCAATACGATGAGACGTGTGAAAGTTAAATTTTTCATATTAAAGAAATGAAAATTTTGAAAAGAAAAGAGAGAAAAAAAATAAAAATAAAAGAGACTCCAAATTACTCAAACAATGTGTATGTTTCCATAAATATTCTTCATGCATTAATTTTTTTCTTGAAATATAATTGCTAAACATTATTTCATTTTTAAAATAAAATACTTGTTTTTCTGAGAAGATTTGAGTTGAAGGGACAATGGGTGACATGGACAGCTTGGATGCTCAAAAGTATGTGGAATTTGTGTTGAATCCATTTCCACGAATTGACATCTTTCAAGGCCATGAATGGGATCTTGATCGTATGAAGTAAATATTATTTTCAGATTCGGTGCATCCTAAACCAACCAACATCAAATCCACTTGTATAGCTGCCTTAACAACATAAAGTAATTGGATTATACTTATTAAACTAACAAAAGGACAAGATTTATTATAGAATAATCCAAGTTAAATCTGAAATTATCTTTTTCTATTTGATTTTTTTTTTAATTGTGCATTAAACTTCATACCTCCTATTAAAAAATCAATGGTAGAATAGACAAAAACAACTGGCAAATTGTATTATATACTTCATCATGATGTTGGAGGTGATGATTAAGTCATATTTCTAAGGCGGATTGATTTTTGTGATTCGTGACACTGGTGTAATAATTTATTGTATGTACATATGAGTTAGTACATCGAAGTCCAGGTTGATTCTATCATAATTCATACTAAGGTTCCCATCTGAATTTCGAGACCACGTCGAGAGCTTTAGTCTTGTTGATGATGGAGGCCTCCAATCGGGTTTCTAGTCAATGTCAAGATTATGCGCTCTATTGTTTGGGGTGCCTTGACGATCAAGACATATTTCACTGAATTATGTCTCGTAGATCAATGCGCAGATGTTCAAAGTATGCGCCTATTCAAAGTATGTGGGCATGTAATGGAATCTCATTATTTCAGAAATAAAGTTAAATGTACACACTTGGTTCACATTAAGTTTCATGTCCCCCTCACATGGGGTGGGGCCCACAATCTTGTATTGGGCTCTCAGGTCGTGTTTCAGTGGACCTATCACTAGGGAAAACTTGAAAATTGTTATAACTGATACTAAATAATTATATAGGTTTTAAAATGATTTACTATATTTTATAGTATTAATTCCGGGTTATATTGTGCTCTGTATTTTACGTAATCGTTAAATATATCAAGTGTTAAACTATACTTCTTTTATTAGTTGGGGGTAATATTAAATATTTAAAAATGTTGTTTGTTTGATAAAAATTTTGATAAATTTTTTAGGATAATGCTACTTGTAAATAAACATTTATATAATGATTTATATACTGATGATGTGTCAAAAGAGAGTGAAGAAGTTTTTTTTTTTTTTTTTGTTGAAAAAATTCTGACTCGATCATATTTTATCACATCATGTATATAGAAACTTATTATGTACATATAGCACAACGAAAAGTTATAACAGATTTGGATAAAAGTTGATAAAATGTATGGTTAAAAAGTTGATGAAATGAATGAGTTACATAAAATGTAAAGTTAAAATTAAAACTTGACCAATTGTTTGATGAAATCCTAGCAAAATTTTATCACAAGCACTAAGCATATGTTCGTCTTCTATTATAAAGAGTTTTGAAGGGAAATAAATTTTAGAATAGTGATTTTTTGAAAAATGTGGTTAAAAAATAGAAAAATATTTTGAATTTATGTACAGAATATGTTATTGTGTGAATGTGTGTGTTGAAAACAAATTTGAGAAAAAACGAACTTTATTTTAATGGAAGACGATGTATTTTATGTATATTTAAATTACAGTAAATTCGACGATTTTAAGATTGAATACTTTATTTCTGTACAATTATGCAATATTCATAAAATAATTTGAAAGTCATTTTCCAAACCATGTTTCACGGGTGCCTTTCTTTTAGCACAGAAAGGGACACCGTACG